>OX578149.1:19316651-19478919 GCA_951213105.1 Amaurobius ferox
AAAGTACAATGTAAAAGAAAAGTAATATGGCGGGGTTGAAAATTTTTATTCGAATTTTTGAAATTTGAATTTTGAATTCAAGAATTTGATTTCGAAGCACACGTTTCAAACATCTCTGAACTTAATGGACCATTTCTCAAGTTTCTGTGTCTGTATATATGTTTGTATGTGTGCATGTGTATTCGTAATCGTTTATCCAGACCGGGAGACTCAATCAAAAGGCTTGGAGCAACTATTTTTCCGACCGGGAAAACTGTGTGTGTGTGTGTGTAAGTATGTATGTCAGTGTGTATCTCGAAGCGTTTCGAATGAAATTTGGTACGATTTTTATTTTTACAATTGATGTATACTGGAGAGCTATTAAATTTAAAAGCGCACACTGACATACATACTTGAACTTTTGTAAGACACTTGAATTTAGCAGTTTCTAGTATACACAAAAAATTTTATTGAAATTCATGTGCTTGTTTTTAAATGGTCGTTTGGACACTTCACTGACACATGGAATACGACATATTACCAATTATATTACCAATAACATATTACCAATAAATTATGATGATTCGCTGACCATGGAATTCGGTTTCGGCCGACTTTCATTCTCGCCCGTTCAAAGTCCGGCTGCTCATATCTTAGAACGAGTCGGACGGTCTGGTTTCTCAACATTCAACATGAATTGGAACTATGTAGGGTTAATAACATGCCGCATGATGAAGCAAATAAAACGTAATAATATGTTGAATCGTGTTACATTATATGTATTTATTCATAATTAATTCAGAGAAAAAATATACAAATCAATGTCACATAGACGCAAATAAATCACCAATTATACAGTTTATCAATCTTCTGAAGGTCAGTGCTAGTTGGTCCCTCCCTCTGGCCCAATTTCTTTGTGTCGATAGTTTTGTCGTAAATTTCAAAGGCAGGCAAGTTGGTTCCTGGAACATTATATCGATAATGCATCACCGAGTAGTAATCATAGTCTCCGAGTATATCATAATCTTCTGAGCTTCCCTTTTGATATTGAGCTTGCCAATCTGTAACACAATATTATTTAAGGAATAAATCAGAAATAAATGATAAATACAATGGCGAAGCTTTGCATTTCTGTTTGGAGGCAAACAAAGTACATTTCCATTATTCGACGATACATTTCCCAGTGAATAAATTTAGGTAAAAATAATTTAAATTATTTCACACTAAAATTAATGAATATACAATTTACTAAACTTAAAATTTATGACTTTAAATATGTGCAAATTATATTAACAACCTTTTTTGAAAAATGTTGTCAATTGAACTTTGAATTGTTTCAATGTTATAAATTGCAAGTCGCTATCCTGCAGATAATAACTCATCATCATTCAGACGGTGATTTTTTTAGAGTTTTCACCAGGGTGGTTGGTAGCAGGAGATAAAACTCCGATGGATTGAAAGTTTAAAATACAGTAATTTTTTCAAAAAAATAACCTAATTTTTTGCTAGTGTTATTAAAGTAACATTTGTTCTTGTTTGACACAACTGGAACCCGTGGTGTTTTGTTTACGTTCGTCTGTTTATATTTTAATTAATAGATCCCAATAAGAGTAGAAGTAATAAGTAGTTTTCAAAGTTGTTAAATAGGTTACAGAATATAAGGAGGCGAAAGTAAATTAAAAAGTAAAACAAATAATTATTATAAACGTATAAATAGTATATAAGTAAACACATAAATAGTTTATATACGTATTGATAATTCTTATTCAATTAATGGTAATTTGAAATGCATTGATAATTTATACAATGTGTATTTACATACAATGTAGTGGGACTTAATGACTCCAGCGCCTCCTGAATATTTATCTTAATATTTATGGCATTTTTCCAATATGAAGTTTAACCTCGTTAGTGTGCTCTCCATGGTTTTACCATGCATTTTGCATTATATGGTATGTACTTCAAGCAAGAGAAACTTGAATATATTGTGGAATCTGTACTATCTATTCATAACGGTCAAGGACTCGGCACAAAAGCGAGATAGACGAGAATGACCATGTAGGAAGCTGTGCATC
The DNA here is from genome assembly GCA_951213105.1 of Amaurobius ferox. Lineage (NCBI taxonomy): Eukaryota > Metazoa > Arthropoda > Arachnida > Araneae > Amaurobiidae > Amaurobius > Amaurobius ferox. The sequence goes on from OX578149.1 coordinate 19,318,706, forward strand.
AAAGTTTAATTAATAGGAATCGACACTAAAAATGTTACAAAAGGCATTTCTTTCACGTATCGTCCTTTACTGTCTACACTCATGAACCTTTCCTTACAAGATTTTATGCTGGCTTAAGGATTTTCTTTGGAAAATGTGCCTCATACTACGTTTTTATATTATCTCGATAAAAATACCTTATTAAACAGTGAATTTATAACAGAAAACTAATTACCTTCTGGAATATTTTCTGTAATTACTCTGACGAAGTTGTCTCTGTCTGGACGGTTGTGCTCGTGGTTCATCCCTGATGAGTGGATGAACTCGTGCTGAATGATTCCGGTGTGAATGCATCCGTCTTTCTGTAGGGAAACGGTCTGACTATTGCCTCTACGGCCCAAACTAGCGTAACAGCTGAAACAAGATATTATGATTTAAATAGGATTTAAAATAAAATATGGGACTTTACACGTGCAGCAGAAATACACCTAGTCTCCATTCGAGTCTACCCATTTGTTCGCTCTCGCTCACAAATATTAGGATATATCCAGATTGGGTTAGGGGTAAACCACTGACGTCATGGTGCAGACTCAAGAAAAATGTGCATCGACCAGCTTTACTCCCGCGTTTGCGATCTTGAATATCCATTGGGATGGCGGATTTCATCTCAGTGTTTATACTGTGTACATCTTTCGTCTCATGATCATTATAAGAATGAAAATAAATCTGATGTATTCCTCAAATGACTTTAACTACATAACTCACATAATGCAATGGATTTTCGTTTTCTAACTAAATAGTGTGCAAGACCCACTGTACAATGTTTTTGACATTGAAAAAACACCACGTAAATTACATTTGACCAATCACATGCAAAAAGTGTTAACATTTGTTGCATTGTATTGAATGTGAAATTTGAACATAGGGTTTAATACTTAATTATTTTTTGTTAATTACTTATTTATGATATGTTAAAATTTAATAAATCCATTTGTCATTCAAATATATCAAGTATGGACCATGCAAGCATTTTAAAATTCGTACCCTGTGGTTTCTATTGAAGATATATGTAGGACATGATTACGCACACACATACACACACATATATATTAATATATATATATATATATATATATATATATATAATATTATTTTAAATTTTGATATTTTAAGATTTTTCTAAAAATAATTTTTTAAATTGTGGATGTTCCGGGCATTCGATTGTCCTTAGTATCCGTAGAGTTCAACTATTCTCTGATTACAATAATCGTGCCAAATTAAATTAAAAACGTTTCCTTCGTTCGTGAGATATTGCTCCCAAAGTCTCACAGCTACACAGAATAACTTGAAAATATACTAGCACACTAATATACGCAAACACTATCATAAACACACCTACATAATCTCAGAAACGTTCGATCCGGGTTCAAAAGTGCTTGAAATGTGCTTTTCCGTCATAAAGTCATATTGGAATTTTCGTTCCCATCCTATTGATCTCCTTGTGCATTACAGTAATATCGAGAGTAATTGAATAAATGGTTTCAAGCGGACTTACAGAAGCTAACGTTTAAAAAAACAGAAATCAAAATTTTCGGGAAAATAAAATTATTCATTATAAAGTAAGTTTTGAAAATAAAATTTAATTTAAATCATTTATAGATGGAAAAATATTCGCTCTTAGATTATCAATATATCTAAGCAAGAGAATTCCTGATGATAAAAAATATTTGCCAAAGGGTCATAACCCTTTCTCTATAGTTGATTGTGCAAAATCATATAACTGCTTGATTTTATAATGAAATTTTTTTCAATCAATTCAATCATTTCATTATTATCAATTAGGCAAGCCTTACCTAACACAACGTTATTTGAAAAGTTTATTAAAGAGGTGGTAATTGAAAATTTCCAGATGACACCTTTCACTCGTGGGATTGTGTTTCGCTATCTCACAAAATTTACAAATGTTTATATAGTACTTTATTTTTGGCAAAACAATACTTACCCTTTTCCGCTTATAACATACACATAGTCATTGTCACTGGATTGATATCTGCGAATTTTCAAGTTCTTCAGACTATTGCTTAAATCTTCAAGAGCCTTATGAATTTTATTTTGTTGATCTTCGGCTGAAAAGAAAATACTTTATTAGCTGTCATGGCACACACATGCACAAGTGAATTAAATTTAGTTCAAACTCCGACTTATCTATAAAACTAAAATTCAAAATACGCGTCGAATCACTGAATCACACCCTCATAACCATGTCCAATTGACACTAAGAGCGGCAAACCTGAATTTTTATAAGGGACAATTTCGTAGCTACCCATTTCAAACACATTAAAAAAAGACATTTCCATATGGCGCTTAAGTATGATATATTGATATGATCGAGGTGCACAATCACCGAAATTCTCTATCTTAATTCTCTATCTTAATTCTCTATCTTAATTCTCTATCTTAATTGAAAATTCTCTATCTTAATTCCATTATTCTAAAATATGTTCGAATACTGGAAGATACTTCTCTATCTTAAAGAAGTCCTAAAGATACTTCTCTAAGAGTCTTCTAAAGATACTTCTCTAAGAGTCTAAAGATACTAAGTCCTAAAGATACTTCTCTAGTCCTAAAGATACTTCTCTATCTTAAAGAAGTCCTAAAGATACTTCTCTATTCAATACTTCTCTATCTTAATTCCATTATTCCAAATTCTCTATCTTAATTCCATTATTCTATATTCTCTATCTTAATTCTCTATCTTAATTCTCTATCTTAATTCTCTATCTTAATTCTCTATCTTAATTCTCTATCTTAATTCTCTATCTTAATTCTCTATCTTAATTCTCTATCTTAATTTTCTATCTTAAATTTAGTTCTAACTCCGACTTATCTATAAAACTAAAATTCAAAATACGCGTCGAATCACTGAATCACACCCTCATAACCATGTCCAATTGGCACTAAGAGCGGCAAACCTGAATTTTTATAAGGGATATTTTCGTAGCTACCCATTTCAAACACATTAAAAAAAGAAATTTCCATATGGCGCTTAAGTATGATATATTGATATGATCGAGGTGCACAATCACCGAAATTCTCTATCTTCTTACTCTCAAAACCTGAATTTTACAAGAATTTTGCATTGAAAAATACAAAAATATACCATTCTATAACCCGTTTCTAAACGGGTTATACAATGTGATATGACCGAGAAACATGATCAATGTATCTCTGCTATCCGTCGTGCAAAAATCTTAAATTTTAGTGGAATGTTCGTCAAGTGTCTGGGATAAAATTTATTCGGCAACAGTTTCGTAACTCACTTTCAAAAAGGGGTGAGAAATCTTAATAAGTGACGATGTGTTTTGCGTGTTTATTACCCATAACGTTAACTTTGAAATTGCATGTTAACACCATCGAAAAATTCTCTTTGAAAGGATTCCAGACGAAAAATACACACATTTAAATGATTTTTAAAACATATACCTTTGATCGTTTTACAACTCTCTAATTTTTACATTACGATATACAGGAATTGACTTGCCATCTACCTTTTATTTTTTCAGCACCTAATTAAAATACTAGTATCATGGACTACTCAGGAAAATGGAACAGATGTAGTATAATCCATTTCCATTCTTGGCGATTTTAGTTGAAATTCTGGCAACCACTGCTATGATTTGTAGAATAATCCTTTATGGAAACTCTTTCAGCTTCTTCTTCGGCCCGTTTTGTCGCCTTTTGTCGACAAGGTGGTCAATTGTGGATTCAATTGTGGAAGAATTTTCTCCAGGTCAGAATGACATTTTTCGTACAAAACTTGAATTTTCTTTGAATCACACGAGTCAAATATGTTTCCCATTGTCTGCTGGTCATACTTCGCTTTTGAGTTTCTGATTTGAGTTCCTATTTGCGTCAATTTCTTACACTTTTTAAATGTCTTACAGGCTGAATTATATATTACTAAAATGTCGAGGTATATCATGTCAAGTATAATACCCTCTTTCAAGCAATGGATTCAATATGACGACGTCGTGAGTCAGACTACTGCCGTGTCCCAAACATTGTTTCATGTAGCACTTATCTTTTGTTTTAAATTTTTCTCATACGTTCTTTAACTCCTACATTTTTTGGAACAAATACACAGCTAAAGAAACAAAATTCAATTTTGTGTCAGTAATGTAATCAATATATGCTGGTTTGTCATAAATATAATATTTACTTACTGAAATCATCGGGGTTGACGTAGTAAGGAATAACGTTATTTCTCCATTTGTTTCCCCGATACCTCTTGAGGTTGATCCCTTGACGGGCCTACGAAACAATTGATAATGTTTATACATAAAATGAAAAGTAATATTAAGCAATTTGATACAACAAATTCTGAAATGAAAACTGAGAAAACAACATTTAATTGTATTTGATATTTTGAAAAACAGACCACGTTCACGATATTGGCTATATATTTTGAAAATAGCATAAAGCATAATTAGTAAATTTTTATAATCCCTTACGAATGTAATGCACAAACTGATGTCTTTGTGTTGAAAAAATTTTAGTGCTTAATAGCTATTGAAAGTAGAGTTTGAAAGAATCTCAATCTGAGTACTGAATAAACTACATATTTTGAGCAGTAATTGGCCTCATATATTAGTTTAATCTATTATGTTCCACAGAAATAACATTTTTATTTGCATTCAAGAGATTGCCTGATGTTTATATGTAGATTTGTTTGATAGTCTTCCACGTTAAAGTGATCGAAACTGATCTAAATACGATACAAGAAACTCGACTAACGAATTTGAACGCACTTGAAAACCCTAAATCAAAAAGGCTGTCCCTCTTCTATTTCAAACGGCGGGAATTCAGTGACAGATTCTATCTGAAAGGAATTTACTACGGGCTGCAACTCAAAAGTCGAATCGTATGAAAATAGGTAAGGGAAAGTAATTTCGGCTGTTTGAAATTAAACTATTGAAATGTAACCGTGATTTTAAGACTCAATGCCGATCTGAGGTAACTCAGATTTAATGCTGCTCACAAGATCCATTAGTAGGGGATCGACTTCCTCTTGGATGTCTGAGATGATGTTTACGTGCCGTAATGGTCATAAGATACATAGGGAGGAGAAAGACGTGCCACAAATATACCTATATTATATGTAATATATTTTGGGGTACAGACACATTTCATTGGTGAGCAAATTTTAGTGTACATACTACACTCATTATTTTTTACACCCGTGCGTCAGTACCACTCAATAGTCTCCTGGGTCGGCCCTACGAAATAGAATTACTTCACTGCTTGTAAATAAATTCTTAACAAGTTATGCTTTATTGACAGCAAATTCCGTTGTTCCAAGAATATTATTTTTACATTTCTGCCATCCAGTTAAAACTAAATCATAATTATTTAGAAACGAATGCCTCTTAAGCAATTAAGGTCTTCATCAAATATTATTTATGTCGCCAAATGTAATTCATTTACTAATTGTAACAAATCAAACGAAATATGCTGCCAAACGCAATTAATGTTTTTAAAATAGTTCTATATAGTGTATCGTGAGTTTTTGAATATTTGAATAATCATATATTTTTGTTCATTTCGTTAAATTCTACTTTGATTTCTTCGCAAATTTTACTGAGACATAGTCCCGCTTCTTCGAACTGAACAATCGTTTGAGTTTAAAAACATCTCTAGGATGAATAAATTATGAGCGGAGGGAAATAAGCAATTGTGTAAATTGAGATGGGTTATAAAGTGTCGTATATTTATTTGTTGTTCCTCAACAATACATTTTCATCATTGTCACGAATAGAAATACGTTTCTTACTTGTTCACTTTCTTCTCGTGTCAAAAGGATATCCCCGAGTGGCGACACTAAAAGAAAGGAACATAAATTAATCATTTGTACATTGCATTTTTAAACTTATATAAGTAATTTCTAGCAACACATGAAAGCTGCATCTTGTTAAGAATCACTCGCTTGTTAAACTTAAATTATACTGTAAGTTGAACCCAGAGTTGAATTGCCTCTAACCTGTAATCGTTTGCATGTCCTATTAAATAAATTTTTTAATCAGGACTTTTAAGAAAGTTATATTCATACCTGACATTTTCATCAGTTTGTTGCCATACTAAAAGACGTGTTGTCATTAAATAAGACATCTGCACACTAAACAAAATGCTAATAACTTTTTGTAATATATACCAAGTACCATTTCAGATTTAAGCATAAATATGCAGGACATTTTATAATTTTGTTGACATGGTAAATGGTAAAATATATTGAATCATATTTAAACCCACGCCACATAATTGTTTAATTGCTTATTTTTTTCTGATTGGCAGTGAAATGATATAACACTCTATTTTATTATTTCTGAAAGGCAATTGTGGAAATTTTTCTAAATTCCTTTATATCATTACCCTTAATTCGATTTTTTTTTTAATTTTCAACATTTTATTTGATGTGGAATGAGTCGTAAAAAATGAAACCAGAACTAAGATTCTGGCTGATATTAAAGTACTAAATAATTTTGATAATTATATAATATCTCTCTCTCTTGTACCACATGGTTCGAATTTTTGAAATACTAGATATTTCCGTTAAAATGAAATATGAGACAAAACCGATATTCTGACTCACGCGGATCAGTAATTTTGAAAATTTGTTTTGAGTATATTGATTATGTCGTTATGCAGTCACCCGTAATTTGAAATTTCGAAGATTTTGATTTTTCCCTATCCTTTTTTACAGATTATTTTAGATCGTATCACCTTAAAATCAAGAGTCTAACTACAGCGGAAGTGCTTCGTAATTTTTGTATGCCATCAAATCATGTAATATGCCAGTCAGTCAGTTAAGTGCTTATAATATATGACGTCGAAAGAACAACTCTAAAGTTTATGGATTTAAAACAGTGAGATCCAATTTATGTGAAATATCGGTAAATAAATTACTTTAGTAGTTAATCTTACTATTGAATAAGAAAATATATAGTAGTATAAGGGTAAGCAAGAATGTAACAAAATACGTAAAGTTGTAAAGGAGAATCCGTCTGTATCACTTGCACAGACAAGAGCCACTATCTGTTTCCAAACAATACTTATAAGCTTCTCTATATAAAAATATCTTATATTACATATTATCATTTCAAAACACAATTGCTCGCGAAATTTGTTAACCCCAAACATAACGTATCTGCACCCACAATGAGTAAAATTCACTATGCTTCGTATCAAATATTAATTTTCATAAAGCGGCAGGAAATAGCAATGAAATTGATGGTAAGCTTCTAAAATGTTATATTTTCATCACATTATGAATATATCTTTTTTATATAAATTTCTTAATATTTACAAAAAGTTTCAGAAACTACTTACCATTTGATAGAAATGGGTCCTCAGATCCACCTGTAATATAAAATAAGAACATTTCATTAAAATTTGATACCCATTAATGTTTCAATCACAAAAGAAATACGCAAATTAAATAAATTCTCATAAATCGTGTACACTACCGGCATATCTGTACCACTGTCTAGCGTATAAATAACATTATCTTTATTTATTGCACATTAGTCATTAAAAGGAGTCAGTAAGAGGGGAATCCTGGTACTTCATCTGTACATTAATTTTTGCAATGTTCGAAATATTTCAAATCTGATCGTCATCAGATAAAACGATAAAAGAAACATATACGTGAATTATCTTAGAAACGTTTCAGATAAAGTGATATAACTAACATATCCTTAATTTATATTATTAATGTATTTATTTTGAAAAAATTTACTGTTAAATTATCAAAAAATATAAAAATTATATACACAACAATTAGCAACTTTTAGAAATTTTGATTACCGTCCAATTTTAAACATTTAGTAAAATTCATTTGTTAAGATTCAATGTGAAAATATATTTTTTTTAAATTTAAATAGTTTTGGTATAAATATTATTATAAAAGGTGCTTGAAAAATTTAAAGGATAAAATTTTAAACGATCTGAAATGCATTGATGCTTAAGAGTGATCAATTTTTAAATAAAGTGATTAAATTTCTTTATACTATAGGTATTTATGGCTAATGTATCGATATTAAATCAATATCATAATGTATGGAAACGAAATATGTATGTATCGTAGTGTCATGTATTTATATGTAGGAATATGTCTGTCACTTCACTGGCAAACTGAAGTTGACGATAACATCATTGAACAAAAAACTGCTAAAGCAAGAATTTAAAAGATTTTCTAATAGAAAGATTTGCTTTAAAATTGTGGATTTATCGTGTATTTTTATGATACACGATAATATTGTTATCAGTATTTCCTAAACACTGTTTCCGTATAGCAATTACATTAGATTTTTTGAATTAAAATTAACGACTCATAACTTAAAATGAAAATATTAAAATGGCTTTATTATAAAACACAAGTAGTACAAACTTTTACATTCATTGAAAAATTTACAGCAAAATTTATGTAATATAATGCAACTCTTACCATCGTTAGCGTGCAAAAAGCTTACATCTTCGATTCCTAACACTGCAAAAATGTAAAATATCATTTTAAACGTTTCCAGTACAAAATAATGAAGTTTCGTGTTAAAAATATATAATGGAAGGTAGACAAAGTAATAATATAAAGGCAAATAGAAATAGAAGATGATAAAAAAATTGAATCGTAAGGCATAAAAAATAAAATAAAATAGAAGAAAAACAAAATATTATTTAAAGAGGCAAAAATAGTCATAAAGGCTTGGATCATTATTAAAAATATATTCACTCACATTCTGCCAGTTCTTCGTCTTGGCCTGTGGCACGCAACATATCCAAGACATCTGGTGTCACAGCTGAAATATTTGTGACACAATACATTAAAAATGCGATACAACAAGTATTCGATATTCTTTATTCACCAAAGATCATATTTTGTTGTTCACATTCATTTTATAAAGCACGCTAATATGTCATTAAATGCTTGAAATCATAATTACATGTATGGTATTATTACTAAGGAATAATAAATGAATGATATAATGGACATCATATATTTATTTCAAATATTGGCATTGTTTGGAATATATTGATATTGTTCGGCGTATATTGATTTTTAATAGAAAATTAGTTTTATAAAAGCTCCTGGTACCCACTGTTATTGAATGAGTTGACATATGAAAGAAAATATTTTTTTTATTTTTCTGCATTATAAAATTAAAGTAAAATTCCCGGAATGTATAAATTAGTTCCCGGTATTATGTAACTTCTAAAAAAATTAAATTGTTTTATTCTTCTCAAACTTTTAAAACTACATTAAAATTACAGAATATAAATTTTTAAATGTATATTTTTTTTACTTTATCTTTTTTTATCGTGCAATATGCAAAAAACTGTTCTTTATATAATATGTCATTCAACGATTTGTAAAATATAGCATTCAATTTTAAGTAAAATATTAAATTAAACGATTTTTTCGGAATTTTTAACGTAAATAATTTAAGTTTTCAGTGTTTTACACAGTTTTTATTAATTCAAAAGTGTGCTAGAAAAGTTGAGTGTATTTTCTTAACTGATCTCTGTAATCAATAACCCATTTATTTCTGTTGTTACCAGAACCGTGCTAAATTTCGTTTGACCAGACATGTTACCAGCTGCAGAACTAAAGCTGTTTTCCAGTATTAATTTTAACTATATTTTATTTTTTTTGTCATATAATAATGTTTAAGGCTTTTTTTTTCTTTTGATATTCAGTACTTACATGAGCTTGCAGCAAATGCTACATGCCCCAAGGCGACTATAGTCAATCCCAAAACAGCTAGCATCTTCATTCGAGCTTTAATCTGCAAAAAATAAAATATCTAGAAAAATAACATTGTAACTTCCCGTTACGTAGTATTAACAAATAATTGCTTAACAAAAAGTGTATTTAGAGAAATAGACTCCACAATATCAGTGTGACTCACTATGAAGATTCATGTGTGTCCTAAATATTTCAAATATAAGAAAATTTTGAAACACATTTAATTTTCAATTGATTTTGAATGAAATTAGTAATTCAAAAATGTTAATATGTATATTCTATTTTTTATAATTTGCATTTTATTTAAGAATTTTATATTATTTCAATAAAAAATATATTATAAAGTAAAGGAAATTTAGTATTTTTTTATTTTAATGTCAAAATACTTAAAATGTTAAATATGTCATTAATATAAAAGCAAAGAAGTTTTCAAATTAAAATTTATATTCAAATATATATTATAGATCTCATAATTTAAAGTATTTTTTTGTAAATAATTAAAATAATTTATTTAATTGATATTTACTTAACTTAAAAGCAAACGAAAACCGTATAAAATTAAAATATATGAAAACAAACAATCGAATTTCAATAAATAATACTATATGATTTAAAATGTGGAAAATATATGACATGTTTTATATATTTATTTATTGAGCTATTTAAATATATAAATAGTGCTTAAATAAAATTACAGCATGAACTCAGCTGTCAGCAAATTATTTAATAAGTGTCTGCTAATAATCATTTGTTATTTTGAATTTAAATCTAAATATGTATTAAATTTTCATTCTGCACTTAATTCAGTTACAAGAATCATCGGAACTGTGTAGTACTTTTCAATGTTCTCCGGTAATGAATAGTTCAGTAGATCAGCAGCTTTCATCATAAGACTAAAAGTTCAAATTTTCCTGTATGAATAGCTAACAAATTCTAAAAGTATATATTTGAGGCTTTCTTAAGTCTAACAATAAAAATAGTATTTGAAATTATATTTCAGCCATCGTATAAAATCATACAAATTTTTAAAACTAAAATCAAGACATCTTTGCTTAAAGATTTGAGTTTTCTGAAATAAAATATATATTCAAATGTTTCTGGATATAAAATCAAATGCCATAAATAAAACTATTTAAAAAATTAGTAAATGAAATGTCATTGTCTGTCTGATTGTCCCATGTGCCGATTATATAGCAATACATTTTGAACAACGTCGTCAAATAAACGACTATTTAAAATATTGCCTTTGAAAATTATATTTAATGCTTTAATATCGTCTGTCACTTTGTGGATGTAAGTAATTCATTATCCCTTATTCAGAGTATAACATGTCCCATTGTTAGAATAGGTGAATTTTGTTCGGATTGCTTGTAGAATTTGCCATTTTTAACAGTCCCTAGGGTTTCGTAAAATAATTATGTTTCATTAATTGTCTCAAAATAGTTAATAGCATGGAAGTCCCAGTGGTCTGTGTGAGTCCAGAGATTTTAGGAATGCAAGCACTGAAAGTGGCCATATGGGTGAGAATATGCTTCATTACTTTATGAATGGCAGTGTATGATGGATTTAACATTTAGTATACATGATAAGAATGAATATTCGTGATAGAACAAAACCGAGTGCAGTTAGAAAAAGCAAAGAATGAGGAGTACATACCTGATACCTTCTGTGAATCCTTATTTCCGAAGTAGTGGACGAAGTGCACAAGCTTATACTCGTATTTATATGCAATGCAATATTTCACATCTTTAGAAGGGACACAATGCATTATGTCACACAGGTGCAGAGGATAATTAGTTCCATTTTCTTTTCAAATCCTCTTTTTCTGATTCAAACCATCTGCAAAGATACAATAAAGATGTTTGTATACAATTAATTTTGCAAACAGAAATAAATGTTCATTGCTGTTTATTTGGCATCTGCAACTCAAGTGTTTCAAAAGATGCAATTACACAATTTCCAACTGTAGAGCAAATAAACGATTTACTTTGAAAAATAAAACAGATTGTATATATTATGCTGAATTCAATACTCATTGTGTGATCCCTAAAATGTGTACGTATATTTTGTAATAATTTTGATTTTCATGAAATAATTTTACATATGAATTACATATAAACACATCTAAATACATAAGACTAGTGAACACATTCCACAACATTTAATACTTAATGTAATGTTATATAATTTTGTTATATAACATTACATTAAATATGTATATATTATGTGTAATGTTATATAATTCTGTGCTAAACATATTTCAGAAATATGCAATTTCTTGAGAATGATGCGTGCAAGATTTCTAGTTTATATCAATCGTTTATTAATGAAAACATATGTACTGTTATTGATTTTTTGATTTTTGCAAGACTTCATTTGAAAGTTTGGGGTTGTTACCGAACAATCGATTGCGTTTAAGAACATACTTCTATTATTCACTAATTCTAATTTTTATTCCAAATTTTTTGCGATAGTCGTTCTTAAGATATTGAATCCAAAGCTCGCAAATACACACTCACGCATACATATACACGCACACATCACCTCCAAAACATTCGATTCGTGTTCAGGGATGCTTGAAACTTGCTCTATAATCGAAAAATGGAATTCGAATTTTCGACCCTATCACAATACTTTATAAATAATATTATGTTTATAACGAATGGAACAATTTATTATATTTACTGCACTTTTTAAAATGAAACTTTATGAACATTTAAATTATTTATTTTATAATTTGTGATGAAAAGGATTAACGATTTAAACTTACTATATAACCTATACATTCTATTTATAATTCTATAGCATTTACTGTTTTATTTCATAATCATACCCATTTAATGCCAATCAAAGATAAATAAGTTGAAAAGACTTTTAAATACAGCAAACTTTTATGATAAACCATTTTTAATTATAATGTTATTTTCTCTTATTTCTTCTTCTGTCTCTTTGGATTATGATGCGTTTGCAGATATAGAAATATAGGTGATTGTTGTGTGTGTAAAGATGTCAAATTTGATAAATATATTATTCCAATGATAGGACATAGTGTAAGAATAGTCTTAAACCTTGTTTAAGAAGAATCCTTAAAAATGTGTTGTCTATTGGTACAAAATTTCAGGCTATCTTCCTGTAGTAATCCATCAAATATATATAAATCTATATACATGAATCTAGATAAACATATATATACAAATTAGATTGCAAATATGCACAGAGATTAGAAGCATTCAATACGAGAATGTCTAAATTATTGGCAATAATAAAAAGTACTATATAAATAATTAATATATCTGGGTTATTATACGCAATAACTAAATAAAAAACTTAATAATTAATTAACAGAAATCGTCTGTAAATATTTATACAGATAAAGCCTCCAAAAGTAATGCAATAATACGTAAAAATAGTACAAACAAATTTTTAAAATATAATTTAAGTAATACTAATACATTAAAACTCGAATTCCATTCTTTAATTTGTATCAAAATAGAAACATTCATATGTACATTGATTTAAATCTAAATTTTTAAATTATTAAATTTTCTTATTGTTCTAATTCCTAAATTTTATAAAACCCCAGTCAAATTTTGAACTTTCGCCAGTGTTCACTGCATATACTTTGCTACCTCAAGTAAATTATTACTAAATTGTTTAAAATATTTAAATGATAGTGTGCGTTAACCTAGTAATGATATTTTATTCTTTGAATCTGGGTTATTGTGGTATTGATTTTTTATTCTATATAATAAATAATAATAAATTGAACATATGAAACTAGTAGAAACTTCCATAATTTATAGATTTATATTTTAAAGATATCTTTAATAATATTAATATACAACATATATGCAAAGTTATTTTAGCACTATAGAATGCTTTTCTTGCTAAAAATTCCGTCTCTATTCAAATAATAATTTTTTCTAAATTTCTCTGTATTACTTAATAATTATATATTTTAGGGAAATTATTTATACTAATAATAATCAGGAGTCGCCCAAATGTGGTTGTGTTTGTAGTCTTATAATAAATTTTTTACTTTATCATTATAAATGTAACTTCATCACTATGAATGTAATTTCACGTCTACCTAATAACAAATTTTGAGATATGTTGATGATTTGATATGCTTAGTTTCCTCAGAATCTTATTATATCCATATAAATTTCTATCTGGATAATTTCGAGTTTATAACTAAATGTCCCTGAACACGTTAAAATATTATTTTTTTTATGGGGTTCGTTTAATTCTATTCGTTTGTGCCATTTAATTCTTTCGTGCTTTTTACTTATTCTTGCCATTTAATTCGTGCAATTCCAATCAGTTGTTTCGAAATATAATAATTAATCAGTTATTAAAAATGTATAAATTATCTAATATAAAATATAATTATATGTACATTAGCAGTAATTGAAATAGTTGTAGATTACACAATTACCCAGAATGTTTAGTTAACGGTTTTATGAAAATGTTTATAATAACAAAACATTTAGAAATACTTTCTCAATATCAACATCATCCTTCTCTAAGTATACTTTTACTACCGTAGCTTACGCATCACGAACCATTTCTCATATATCAAATTTATTTAATATCAACTATGTATCCTTTTAGCTATTTGTAATTTGCAAAATGGCATCGTCGTTCTGCCAGATGGCAATGCATTGAATTTGAATACTAATATTTCGTATTAATAGTAGGTTACATTTTGATATATATTTATGTTTATTTCAATTGTTTCCATTTTATATGTGTTTCTTCCAGTTATATGATATTTTACTCTTGATTGGCCATATAGATTTTCATCTTAGAAATAGTAGAATTACTGGCTAATTTATTTTTTTATGGCATCATTAACTTTTTTCTTAGTGAATGAATGGCAAACCGCTGAACTAGATGATTCCTATACAAGACGGTTATTAGGCTTAATTTATTCTTCCAGTTCTGGTAATAAACTTTTCCATTTTTAATTTCCTCGGTAATGGCTTTTTATATTTCTTTAGGTTTCAAAATCGGCCTTTTGTCAGTGTAATAAGGATATGTAATGAAAAGAATTATTTAGGGCAATCTCCAATTAGATGCTCTCCGTGATGATTTTACAATTTCTATTCCCTCTCTCTGACGCTGTCTATACCAATCCAATATTTTGATCTCTTAATTCTCTTTATTTCTTATGTTTAAATTCCCATAATTTTTTATCAATTTCCACCCATAATTTAATTCATATAGTTTAATTATGCGATAATGATTTTTATGAATAATCGTGTCTGCTATGCAATATACACTGAATTCCAAAAGTTAAGCACGGGAGGTAAAATCAACAAAAATGGAAAAGTAAATCTTTGATTAATTCAAAGTTGTACATGAAAGTAGCAAATGTGTTTATGCATTAAAGAAAATAAGTATTATGTACAAAGATGAAAAAAATATTTAATTTTCGTAAGTTATAAGATGATGTCACATTTGGGTCATTAACAAAATGATGTTTAAAGGCAGACAAACCAAACAAAACTTACATTAATAAGGTATGTGACCACTCCAGACTTTCACACAACATTTAATACGATTTTCCTTGATTTTAATGAGGTGATTAACCATCGCAGATGCGAGCAATGACCATTCTTCTAATAGGACACTTTCCAACACTCTGAGACTGACTGGAAGAGGTCAACGTGCAGAGACAGCACACTTGAAGGCATCCCAAGGTTTATCAATGGGATCAAGGTCGGGGGAATACGCCCGCCACGCTAAACCAGAAATTCCCTCACTTTCTACGTATACGTCAACGATGGTAGCTCGATGGTCGTGCATTGTCGTCCATGAGGAGGAAAAAAAGGACCAACTGTTGCAGCGTACAAAGGGGTCTACTAGGGAGTCTCACAAAGGGGTCTAGGACTTAATCCCGATACCGCGAAGCCGTCACAGAACCGACTTTAAAGATGAGCAGCTCTGTGCGATATCCCATTGAAATTCCAGCCCACACCATGAAGCTACGACTCGTGAGTGCGTGATTTTCGATTATGTTCTTGTCATGATTGCGTGTGCCTCTTTCTCCACAGACACTTATACGCTTATCATCTGATTCCAGGGCAAAACTGGACTCGTCCATGAACAGGGCGATGCACCAATTTGATACAGTCCAATTGGCATGTTGCGCACCACATTAATCTTGCCTCTCTGGCTTGGATGTTAAGTGGAACATAATAACGTGGTACTTAACGTGATATAAGTCCCTTCACCCAGAGTCTTCGGAGCACGGTACTGGCAGATATTGTCTTACCAAATGCCGCTGCAATCATGGATGTAACCGCTGTGGAGGTCGCTCGTCAATTCCGCTTGGATACTATAGCAATATACCGATCACCAAAGGGGGTTGTAACACTTGGACGACCGGGAACAGGTCTCCGACATCTTTGATTGACTGTCCTGCTTCAATACGTTCGACACACGGCAGCGCCCACTATCTGTCATTCCTCGTTTTTCAGCCATAGAAACACGAATATCATCAGAAATAATCCTACAAAAGTTATAAACACTTCGATCAGCATTTAAATGCACTTCCGGAAACACTTCAGAATGCTGACGTCTTCAACGACTGCTTAATTAGCATATATCCCGACCGTCAATCGTGATTGGCTATAGCATACAATATTTGCATACTGCCATTTACATCCGCATTCATTTGATCATTTATTTATTCGGATTCATTTATTGTTCTTCGAACCCTTACAGGTCAATGATTGCTTTGACCATCCAACTGCAGACGTGGAATTGCTGCATGAAGAACTAAAAAGCGAAGAAGCCCTCCTGTTATGAGAATTAACCTCATAATTTCCGCGTAGGAATTCTCTCTTATCCTGTCTCAATGATGGTAATAGTGGGATGGTTTTCATTGAGGAATTTCTAAGAAAAACAGTGCGTATTTACACAAAAATGTATAAATGAATGAAAACATCTCACACCTCACTTATGAAAATTGTCTAATCAGACGACCATATTGAGACCAGTGACCAGTGACCAGATTTTCCATAATTCTAAAGATGACAATGCTGAGCATTGCAACTGCTTGCCTATGGGTCCACCACTTTTCCTTTATCGATTCAAAAAGTTCCTGCAGTTTTTCTTATCAAAAAATATATTTGATAGTTAATTTCTGGTAAGGTATTTTCTGCGATAGTAGCTACATCGGATTAAATACGACAAATATTAGTTCTACTTTAAAAAAAGAGATTATGAAAGGAAGGTATCTGCGGTCACATAGTTATGTGACTTCCTATCGATCGGTTTTTCATTGTTGGTGCTCATTTTGAAGAATATATTTTTGATAGCTGATGTGGTGAAATTTCAACCAGCCTAGAAGATAACTTTCCTGTAACGTTATCTTCCATACGATATGTAATAGTAGTAATTTTAGTATGTACATTCCAAATAATGAAATTTTTGACGAAATATATGTTACATAATTCTGAAAATATATTTTAGTAATAATTATAGTAAAAATAACTAATTTAAGTGCCCAATAAGATGTAAAATGTCTCTTTTTAACGCTTTAAAACACAACGCTTTTTAGATAAAACATAACGCTTTTAGACATAAACGCTTTTAGACATAAACGCTTTTAGACATAATCGTTTTATAGATAAAAAGTGTTTATGACTTAGTTCATTCTCTCTGTCCGTTCGCAGGATAACTACCGTAAAATGACTCTATTCAAATTAAATTATAGTAAGTTGTAGAGACGGTGTGTGGAAGATACGGTAATGTAAATCAATAATATTATCCAATTAGTTTTAAATTGAACCCGAGTTGAAAAATGAAATACACTGAACCCAACGGAACCTCATTTTCTTAAACATTTTTTAAGCAAAGTTAAAATTTACAAATTGCTCCGAAAGTTTTAGGAAATATTCAAATTATCCCGTGAAATATATAAAAAAATTTCAACAAAATATATTCAGTAGTTCTTTAATAAAAATTAAAATAATAATTACACCCATATAATATTAAGAGATCACATAACCTACTTCAAAATAAAATATTGCATACATCTTTTTTCCCAGAGCAGAGATCCTGATTTTTAAAGTTCATTTAAATTTATATTTAGTGTTCCATCCATACTAAAACCGCGTTATTTTTGCGTATTTTCTGTGCATCTTTATCCTTCGCAAACTTTATCGTTGTTACAACATATAATTGCAAGACGTCACTGTTTATATATAAAAGAAAAGGAATTGTTCTACCTCAAGTTATTACACACCAGACTATTTTTTTTTCCCGGCCATCCATCACGCTGCTCTAAGTCCTTGGACGAGCCGGATGGTCAGGGCTTTCGACACCAGAATATTTGATCTCGTTAAATCACCGAAGTCAAGCAGCATCGAGCGCGATTAGTACTTGGGTAGGTGACCACCTGGGAACACCGTGTGCTGTTGGCACGTATCGGAAGCGGTAGCCCGGTGGTTTCCGTGCCGGATTTGCACGCTGACAACAACTGCCGCCGTGTTCATGCTGAGTACGATCACGTTAAACATGTGGGTCCGTAACTCCTTCCGAGAGGTTCGTGGTAGGAGAAGGAGGGTACGTTCCCTGTGGATGCCCCCCCCCACTTGGTTCCGGTCTAAATTGGGTGGCATTTCCGGCCGTCCAAACAGTTAACTTACACCTTTCTGGTAGATCGGACGGTCTGGGTCTCAACAACAAAAACACCAGATTTTTTTTTCAAACGGAGTAACCATGGTATATTTAATATGGGAAAAGAATAACATTTGGGATCCTGATGAATTTCAGGAGTTGTTATATCTCGTAATAGAAATGAATACCGCTTAAGTATATCGTTCTTAATGCGTTATATAGGGAGCCTTTAGATGAAGGATTCTGGTGTTTTTTCGAAACTTGGTTTGGGTAGAAGTGCGGGTAGAAATGCGGGTAGAGGTTAGGTAGAAGTTTTCTGCGTCAGGAGTACCGTCAGCTTTGAGCAAAACAGAGGCTGAAGATATGGAAGGTGTGGGCACGGAAATATTTGAGGTTCTAAGTAAAGTTTTTAAGCACACCAAATATTTTATAATGAATGTTCCATCAAATTACACGTTATATTAAGTTAATAAAGTGACCATAGCAGACCGAACAATAATAATTACAGCTTCCCTAGCAAAGAATTCATAAAGTTTTGAAAATGATTTCGGCAACAAAGCGAGATAAAATAAAAAATTCTATATTTTTTATTACAATCTTTTTTATTTTAGATGATCATTAAACTTTAATTATTTCTACAACGAAGCCGAACTCTCCTATACCATGCAGAATGTAAATAAATCATGCGATTGCGAGATGCGTTGTATAAGAATTGCTGATATATTTCACGCAAAATTATTTAGCTCTGAAGTCGCAATTATTTTTCTAAGTAGTATGAATGAAATATTCATTGGTTTTACATAGAGAAGGACACAATTTATAGCATTGACTTTTTTGATTGAAATTTTAATTTTCTCAAGTATAATAAATTATTGTAGGACTGTTATATCTTAAAAAGTATCAGTGCTGAATGTATATGTAAAACTATGAGTGCCAAATCGCATTTTAAAACTGTTAAATTGCATTTCAGTTAATAAAATTGCATTTCAGTTGGAATGTGTTTCGTAATCAATGCATCATGCATGATTCATCTTTTTTGTTATTTTATAGGACACATGTTAGGATAAAATAATCTTTTGGTCTTCTTTAACATATAAAGTTCTGTTTATTAGAAAATGCGTGATCAAATAATTTGAGGAAAAACCTTCTTGTTACCTATTAACTTGCATAAAAAAACCCCCAAAAATTTCATCAATCTTTTAAAACTATCTCTTCAGATAAATGTCAATAACTACAATCGTAGTAGACGCTTACTGATGTGATTGGATTTTTAGTCTTTTGCATAAACAAATGCTTATTTTAAGGTGAAATTATTATTTTGTTCTTTTTTATTTCTACACATGTTTTGTGTGTTCAAATACGTAATCAAAATAAAAATATGGTCAAAATAATTTTGTATCCCTAAAATATCAAATTTCCTGATTAATTACATTATTAACATCGTAGTCACATGTGACACGTTCAAGTGTTCAAAATATTGCAATACTAGGTTATTTCCAGAATTCTAGTCTCAGAGTTATTTGTCGCATCTTACATGTTTTATCAAAATAAAGGTAACAGTAGTTAGTACATTGTACTTTTGGCTGGGTTACATTACAAGACTCTTTATGAGTTCCATTTTAGAGAGTACATTTCTATAATATTTGTAGAATGAATTCTATCTAAAATTATTATATGTTGTGAGGAATAAACGCACCAGTAGCTGAAATCATAGCGTCTAGACAGCTACAATTATTGAAGCGATTAATTTCCATTAATCTTCATTTCAAATCGTGATTGTTCCAACAGCTTCCATGAGCATATTCCATTGGTCGTCATCTAAAATCTTGGCATTTTCAATTATCGACATAGTTGTGTCTTAGCATTTGACACCCTTTGACTTTTCTTAATATGTGTGAGGAGAATAAGTGTGAAGAGAAATAACATTTTAGAAAAGGTGACTATTATTTCACTTCTGTTGGTTTAACTTTTTTTTATTTTTATAAATTGACTAGTAAGTAGATTGATGACTTGTATTTTGCTTATGATCGATTCTGGAGCAGTTAATATTTTCATTAAAAAAATCCCAAATATGTTTTAGTTAGTCATAATGCTGTAAATTATTTACATACCGTAAATTTAATCAACAGTAAAATACTAAAATACAGTTCCTTAAAATTTACGGGAATTTACTTCATAAAATGGCAACATGCATTCACAAATCTGATACAAATCTGAAGTCATTTCTATGGAATGAAACATTCAAAATTCCATTATATTTATTCAGCAATCCACGAAAAATATATCTTAAGTTTCGTAATAAATGATACCGATACTTGCCAGGGTATAGCTGTCTAAAACTTTATGAAATATATAAATGTAATTTAATGAATGTACTTATATATCTGTAAAAATATTTTTTTTCGGATTTGTGTGTTTAAAATGTTTTAATAAATGCATAAGTGTGTTTTTAAACGAGCATTTGTTTATTAATTAGTAGTATAATAATATTTGTCTTCATTGTTCTAAAATGGTCAGAATGAAAAAAGACGCACTTCAAAACCAGTAAAACAATTCTAACGTTATCGTTGCTCGAAGAGTTCTTAAATTTACCTAAAATAACTACCTCCTAAATATATATAGAAGCCACAGTTGCCCGTTTTTGAAAGCCAATACCCTGAGTCTATAAGATAAACCAACTGTTGTATCAATTAACCTACAATTAAAGTCACAATCCCCAAGCAAGTTTATTGTTCCCGATTTTTGATTTTTGGTCAATCCACGATGGATTTGATTTTTTCGGCGTTAAGTTGATGTTCTATCATATATGAACTTGGAACACACTGCTCATAAAGATTTATGTGGATTTTATTATTTGCTATTGAAGCGAATTGACTACGTACGTTGTAAGGAGTGTTCTTACTAATAGTGGTTGAATTGGAGAAATGAAAGAAAGTTGAGGATCCATTGTTTCTGTTCGAAAACAATTAAGTAGATACAATAATAATTTAACAAAAGTAAATATATTATAAGTGTTCTTAATAATAAGCTAAATAATTTTACAATATAATTTTATAAAGTAATTTAACAAAATATTCGCACTAATTTTTTTAATAAAAGTTATGCGTGCCATTAAAACACATATGGCAATTTGAGAAAGAATTGTTTCATGCATTCATTTCATACAATCATTTCATTTTAGTTATACATAAAAAACTGATATTTTTACATAAAAATCTAATAAAATGACAAAGCATATACCTAGAAAAAATAATTTGAGTAAATTTGTATTTTAATAACGACTTTAAGCTTGCTATCTGCTTGCAGATATAAATTAATGGCGAATAATATTTATTAAAGGTGAAACTTGTGATTGTTAGCTGTACATAATGGTTACCGTCTGTAGAGTTATTGATCTAACCATTTATATTCACATATTAAAATACTTATTTTGATTTACCGTGATTTTCTTTGTTTTCTGATTCTACCACTTTTGAAGATTCTGGGAAATGTAATTGATATTTCAAAATAAAATTTGAATCATATTTAACGAATCAAAATATTAATACAAAGGTATTACAATAGCTGTAGGAAAGATTTGAAATGCATTGAAAGTGGAAAAAAATCTGAAGGAGGGGTGCGATGTAATTGTTTCTAGTAGGGCTCTGATACAAGTTCTACTTGGAAACATATGTAACAGCTGCTCTGATTCAAGTTCTACTTACAAACACATGCAACCGCAGCTCTGGACTTTTGTAACCCTTTACAAGTAATTTTATTTCATTTATTAAAATGATTAACAGCTTTTAATTTAATTCTAATAAAATGTGGTTATCAACAATTTGTCAACAGAGTTTTCGAAATTGCCAACAGGTAAAAATCCCTATGGTATGCGTGATGCATTCTCATTTTTGTCTATCTATGCATCTATCTATGAATATATATATATATATAATCATTTTATTGTATATATATATATGTATATATATATAATCATTTTATTGTATATATATATGTATATATATATATAATCATTTTATTGTATGTAATATTTCTAAAAGCTTTCTTGCTGTCTTATTAGATTGCTATAAATGCTCTCCATAGAAGCATGAACCATATATGTCATAAAATCGAAGTTATCCTTGTACACAAACTTTCACTTTCCGTGCATAGTACAATGTAAAAGAAAAGTACTATGACGGTGTCGAAAATTTGAATATGAATTTTCGAAATTTGGATTTTAAAAAAAAGATTGATTTCTAAGTGCACGTTTCAAACATCTCTGAACTCAATGGGACATTTTTTCTGTGTCTGTACATATATTTGAGTATGTGCGTGTGTATTTGTATTTGTTTACCCAGACCGTTCGACTCACCCAAAAGGCTTGGAGCAAACATGTGTGTGTGTGTGTGCGTGCGTGCGTGCGTGTGTGTGTGTGTGTGTGTGTGTGTGTGTGTGTGTGTATGTCAGTGTGTTTCTCACAAACGAATGAAGCGTTTCGTACCAAACTTTGTACGATTTTCTTTTTACAATTGATGAATACTTGAGCACTATTAAATTTAAAAGCACACACTGATATATATAATTGAACTTTCGTAAGGTTATTAAATTTAGCAGTTTCCAGAATACAAAACATTGCTTTTTTTAATTCATGTGTTTGTTTTTAACTGGTCGTTTCGACACCTCAATGACACATAGAATCCGACAAATACATTATCAATTTCCTTAACGTAAAATATGACTTTCCATTTATAATGGATAAGTTGTTGAATAAATTTTTACACATACATTGGAATCATGTAGTGTTAAAATGCCGCATGATGAAACAAATAAAACTTAATAAGATATTCAATCTGGCTGCATTATGTGTATTTATTTATAATTAATTCAGAGGGAAAATATACAAATCAATGTCACATAGAAGCAAATAAATCACCAATTATACAATTTATCAATCTTCTGAAGGTCACCAATTATATTGCCAATACTATTACCAATTATATTGCCAATAACATATTACTAATAAATTGTGATGATTCGCTGACCATGGAATTCGGTTTCGGCCGACTTCCATTCTCGCCCGTTCAAAGTCCGGCTGCTCATATCTGAGAGCGAGTCGGACGGTCAGGGTTCTCAAAATTCAACATGAATTGGAACTATGTAGGGTTAATAACATGCCGCATGATGAAACAAATAAAACGTAATAATATATTGAATCGTGTTACATTATATGTATTTATTTATAATTAATTCAGAGAAAAAATATACAAATCAATGTCACATAGACGCAAATAAATCACCAATTATACAGTTTATCAATCTTCTGAAGGTCAGTGCTGGTAGGTCCCTCCCTCTGGCCCAATTTCTTTGTGTCGATAGTTTTGTCGTAAATCTCAAAGGCAGGCAAGTTAGTTCCTGGAACATTATATCGATAATGCATCACCGAGTAGTAATCGTAGTCTCCGAGTATATCATAATCTTCTGAGCTTCCCTTTTGATATTGAGCTTGCCAATCTGTAAGACAATATTATTTAAGAAATAAATCAGAAATAAATGATAAATACAATGGCGAAGCTTTGCGTTTCAGTTTGGAGGCACATAATGTACATTTCCATTATCGTTATTGTCCAACACGATTCGATGATACATTTCCCAATGAATAATTTTAGATAAAATTAATTTCAGTTATCTCACAACAAAATTAATGAATATACAATTAACTAAACCTAAAATTTATGACTTAAAATATGATCAACTTATATTAACAACCTTTTTTGAAAAATGTTGTCATTTGAACTTCGCATTGTTTCAATATTAAAAATTGCAAGTCGCTATCCTACCGATAATATCTCATCATCATTCAGATGATGATTCCAATTACTGAGTTTTCACCATGGTAGTTGGTAGCAGGAGATAAAACTCAGATGGATTGAAAGTTTAAAGTACCATAATATTTCAGAATTATACTTCACTTTCGCTAGTGTTATTAAAGTAACATTTGTTCTACTTTGCCACAACAAGAACACGTTGTGTTTTGCTTACTTATGTCTGTTTATATTTCAAAGATCCCAATAAGTGCATAAGTTGTAAGTAATTTCCCTTGTTTTAAAACAGTTTACAGAATATTAGGAGGCAAAAATCGATTAAAAATTAAAGCAAATAAACGAATTAAATACGTATTCATATTTTTTATTGAATGAATTCTAATTTGAAAAGTATTGATAATTTATACACTATATATTTACATACAATGCGGTGGGACTTAATCACTCCAGCGCCCCCTTAATATTTGTCTCCCTTAATATTTATGGCGTTTTCCCAATATGAAGTTCTACCTCGTTTGTGCGATCTCTATGGTTTTAACAATGTATTTTGTATTATATGGTCTGTTCTTCAAGCAAGAGAAATTCGATTATATTGTGGAGTCTCTACTATCTAATAATAACGGATACGAACAGGATAACAAAAGCGAGATAGACAAGAAAGACCATGTACAACGCAGTAGATCAAAATCTATTGAATAGGAACCGACACTAAAAATGTTACAAAAGGTATTTCTATCAAGCATACTTTTATTGGTGAATTTATGTCCTATTCAGAAAGTATTCATTATACAATACTTACATGAATATAAATTTGGTGAATAGCATGTGTAAAGCATCTTCCAATACGAACAATTCAAATGGAAATTCAAGAAATAATATTTCAGCGTATAAGCTTTGCAGGATTCACCGTGTTAGATGTTTTGTAACACGAAACTCTTTTAAAAGTATCCATTGCTTTCGGCATGCCCGTATCGTTCATCCTTGATGTTGATTTTGAAATATTAGACAAGGCTGTATGACTTTTTATTGGATTATATCGACTATACCGCATTGTTGCCGAGTGCACAATCTTGGCTATGCAATTTCTACACTAAAGGCACTGCAGTTCTTTATTCGACCTGGCACGGCCCCTTTACTGTAGGAAGTCCTTTACTGTCTACACTCATGTACCTTTCCATACAAGGTATTAAGGTTGATTAAGGACTTTCTTTAGACAACGTGCCTCATATTATGTTTTTTATCAGCTTATTAAAAAAACTCGTATTCATAGGAAATTTCCGGGAATTCATAATAGGAAACTAATTACCTGCGGGGATATTTTCTGTAATTACTCTGACGAAGTTGTCTCTGTCTGGACGGTTGTGCTCGTGGTTCATCCCTGATGAGTGGATGAACTCGTGCTGAATAATTCCGGTGTGAATGCATCCGTCTTTCTGTAGGGAAACGGTCTGTCTATTGCCTCTACGGCCCAAACTAGCGTAACACCTGAAACAAGATATTATGATTTAAATAGGATTTAAAATAAAATGTGGGACATTACACGTGCAGCAGAAATACACCTAGTCTCCATTCGAGTTTACCCATATGCTCACTGTCGCTCACAAATATTAGGATATATCCAGATTGGGTTAGGGGTAAACCACTGACTTCAGTGGTGCAGACTCAAGAAAAATGTACATCGACCAGCTTTATTCCCACGTTTGTGATCTTGAATATCCATTGGGATGGCGAATTTTATCTCAGTGTTTATACTGTGTACTTCTTTCGTCTCATGATCATTATAAGAACGAAAAGAAATCTGATGCATTCCTCAAATGACTTTAACTACATAACTCGCATAATGCAATGGATTTTCATTTTCTAACTAAATAATGTACAAGACCCACGGTAAAATGTTTTTGATATTGAAAAAACACCACGTAAATTACATTTGACCATTCACATGCAAAAAGTGTTAACATATTTGTTGCATTCTATTGAATGTGAAAATTGAATATAGGGTTTAATACTTACAATTATATATTTTTTGTTATAATTTAATAAATTCATTTGAAATATATCAAGTGCGGACCATGCACGCAATTTAAAATTTGTACCCTACTGTTTCTATTGAAGAAATAGGTTGTGCATGATTACACATATATACACACACTCACACACACACAGACACACACACACACACACATACATATATATATATATAATATTATTTTAAATTTTGATATTTAAAATGTTTCTATAAATAATTTTTTAAATTGTGGATGTTCCGGGCATTCGATTGTCCTTAGTATCCGTAGAGTTCAACTATTCTCTGATTACAATAATCGTGGCAAATTAAATTAAAAACGTTTCCTTCGTTCGTGAGATATTGCTCCCAAAGTCTCACAGCTACACAGCATAACTTGCAAATATACTAGCACACTAGTATACGTAAACACTATCATAAACACACCTACATAATCTCAGAAACGTTCGATCGGGGTTCAAAAGTGCTTGAAATGTGCTTTTCCGTCATAAAGTCGTATTCGAATTTTCGTTCCCATCCTATTGATCTCCTTGTGCATTACAGTAATATCGAGAGTAATTGAATAAATGGTTTCAAGCGGACTTAGAGAAGCTAAAGTTTAAAAAACAGAAATCAAAATTTTCGGGAAAATAAAATTATTCAATTGAAAATAATTTTTGGAAATAAAATTTAATTTAAAAAATTTATAGATGGAAAAATATTCGCTGTTAGATTATCAATATATCTAAACAAGATAATTCCTGACGATAAATAACTGAAATAGTTTGCCAAAGTGTGATAAACCTCTCTATATTTGATTGTGCAAAATCATATAATTTTTGGATTTTATAATAAAATTGTTTTCCAAGTCTTTCGTAGGATATTCAATTGTTTCTAAAATTGTTTTAAAGTTCCTTTGTTTATTTTTTCCTTTTTGACCTTTTAGAGCATTTTTGCTTCTTGAAAATTTCTTAGAAATTTCTTAGATTTCAAAAATTTTCCAGGACATTCCTAGTTTATGAAAATGTTTTGGAACGTAGTTTCTTGATAATTCGAAATAATTTCTTAGACAATTTTCTAAAACGGTTTTTGTTTAAAAAATTATTTAGTGTGATTATTTGGATTCTTCTATACTTAAAACAAAATCGTCACTGAAAAAAACAAATCGTAATGTGAGGCTTGGCAGTATCAATTAGGCAAGCCTCACCTAACACAATGTTATTGAAAAGTTTATTAAAGAGGTGGTCAGTGAAAATTTCCCGATGACCACTTTCACTCGTGGTATTGCTTTTTGTTATCTCACAAAATTTACAAATGTTTATATAGTACTTTATTTTTTGCAAAACAATACTTACCCTTTTCCGCTTATAACATACACATAGTCATTGTCACCGGATTGATATCTGCGAATTTTCAAGTTCTTCAGACTATTGCTTAAATCTTCAAGAGCCTTATGAATTTTATTTTGTTGATCTTCGGCTGAAAAGAAAATACTTTATTAGCTGTCATGGCACACACATACACACGTGAATTAATTAGTTCAAACTCCGACTTATCTATGAAATTAAAATTCAAAATCCTGGTCGAATCACTGAATCACACCCTCATAACCATGTCCAATTGACACTAAGAGCGGCAAACCTTAATTTTTATAAGGGACATCTTCGTACCTACGCATTTTAAACACATTAAAAAAAATGTCCATATGGCGCTTAAGTATGATATATTGATATGATCGAGGTGCACAATCACCGAAACTCTCTAACTTCTTACTCTCGAAACCTGAATTTCACAAGAATTTTGCAATGAAAAATACAAAAATGTACCATTCTATAACCCGTTTCTAAACGGGTTATACAATATGATGTGACCGAGATACATGATCAATGTTTCTGTGCTATCCGTCGTGTAAAAACGTGAAATCTTAGTGGAATGTTCCTCAAGTGTCTGGTATAAAATTTACTTCGCAACAGTTTCGTCACTCACTTTTAGGGAGGAGGAGAGAAATCTTAATAAATGAAGATGCGTTTTCCGTGTGTGTGACTCATAACGTTAACTCAGAAATTCCATGTTAACACCATCGAAAAATTCTCTTTGAATGGATTTCATACGGAAAATTGACACATTTTAATAATTTTTAAAACATCTACATTTGATCGTTTTATAATTCTCAAATTTTTATATTACGATATACAGGAATTTACTTGCCATCCATTTTTTCAGCATCTAATTAAAATACTTGTATCATGGACAACTCAAGAAAATGGAATAGATGTAGTATAATCCATTTCCATTCTTGGCGATTTTAGTCGGAATTCTAGCAACCCCTGCTATGATTTGTAGAACTATCCTTTACGGAAATTCTTTCCGCTTCTCCTTCTGCCCTTCTGTCGTCTTTTGTCGGCAAGTTGGTCAATTGTGGATTCAATTGTGGAAAAATTTTCTTCAGGTCAAAATGTTATTTTTCGTGCAGAACTTAGAGTTTCTTTGATTTACGCGAGTCAGTTTCCGTCCATTACTTGCTGGTCATACATGACGACATGGCGAATCAGACTACTGCCGTTTCCCTAACATTACTTCATGTAGCACTTAATTTTATGTTTTAAGTTTTTCTCATACATTCTTTAACTCATACATTTTTGGAACAAATACACAGCTAAAGAAACAAAATTCAATTTTGTGTCAGTATTGCAATCAATATATGCTAGTTTGTCATAAATATAATATTTACTTACTGAAATCATCGGGGTTGACGTAGTAAGGAATAACGTTATTTCTCCATTTGTTTCCCCGATACCTCTTGAGGTTGATCCCTTGACGGGCCTACGAAACAATTGATAATGTTTATACTTAAAATGAAAAGTAATATTAAGCAATTTGATACTACAAATTCTGAAACTGAGAAAACAACATTTTAAAGTATTTGATATTTTGCAAAGCGGACTACGTTCACGATATTGGCTATATATTTTCAAATTAGCATGAAGCACAATTAGTAAATTTTTATAATCCCTTGCGACTGTAATGTGGTATCGAGATCTGTGAAAGCATATTTCTGTTTAAAATGCTCCTTTTTCATGTCATGTAAATGTAGAAGCCCTCAGACGATTTTCTGTGGAAATAGAGCAAATTGTGAAGTGCTCGTAGCCTTGAGCCGGCGCGGCAGTTAGCTGAGAGAGAAAAAGAAAACCGTTGAGTGTTAATTTTATTTTGTTGATTATTTTCCAATGTTCTGTTATGTACGTGTGATATGGATAGGTGGTTGTGACGTCAGCGCAGTAAATGTAAAGGGACGCGCTTGGCTTTTTGTCTTCAGATTTGGAACAGGATTTTGGTAGGGGCAGTCAATAAAAATTTCTCTCGTCAAAATTTAAAAATGGCTAAAGTGTTGGTAATTGAATTAAATTTAAAGATGTTTGCCAAATCTCACCTTCTAATGATGACTGCCCTACCAAGAGTAAAGAGAAGTTTTGTAAGTATAAATACTTATCATAGTAGAGCTGGCAGATTTGTATAGATTCCAATTTTGACTGTTTAAAAGTAATTCAAGATTTTTAAGATTGCCAGCAAGAAATAATGTATTGCCAGTAAATAATTTAAGAGCATATATCTTTGCTTTCATGTCATCATATATTTATCTATTTTGAAAAGATAGGAACGCAGATGTTCCGAGTAAAGAGTGAATTTTGATGTCATGCTTGTATTTGAATTACCTAACTACAATTTAATTAAAGAACTGTGTTAATTTTCAAATGTCGTTAATCTCATCATTTAATGAGTTGTTTTTGCCATTTATTAATCACATGCCATTGTGGAGTAGTTTCGCTTCACATCAGGGAGACGGATTCGTCCTGGAGTTAAGTACTTACCACTAGTTGATAATTGTGTTTATTTCAGTTTCTACATTTGAATGTGAAAGCAGAAAAGTCTTTTAAATCATAGAAAACGCTTTTACAGTAATGAGCAAATTGATGTCTTTGTGTTGAAGAATTTTTTCTCGCTTAATAGCTATTGAAAGTAGAGGTTGAAAGAATTGCAATCTGAGTACTGATTAAACTATATATTTTGACCAGTAATTGGCCTCATATATTAGTTTAATATATTATGTTCCACAAAAATAACATATTTATTTGCATTCATCTGGGGGCTCAGGAGATTGCCTGATGTTGATACGTAGATGTGTTTGATAGTATTCCATGTTAAATTGATCTAAACTGAGCTAAATACGATACAAGAAACTCGATTAACGAATTTGAACGCACTTGAAAATCCTAAATCAAAAAGGCTGTCCCTCTTCTATTTCAAACGGCGGGATTTCAGAAACTCTTTTGTGTTTCTATCTGAATGGCATTTCCTACGGTCTGCAACTCAAAAGTCGAATCGTATGAAAATAGGTAACCGAAAGTAATTTCGGCTGTTTGGAATTAAGCTAGTGAAATGTAATTGTAATTTTAAGACTCACTGCCTATCTGAGGTAGCTCAGTTTGTAATGCTGCTCACAAGATCCATTAGTAAGGGGCCGACTTCCTCCTGGATGTCTGAGTTGATGTTCGCGTACCGTAATGGTCATAAGATACAGAGGTAGGAGTAAGACGTGCCCCAAGTATACCTATATCATGTGTAATATATTTTGGCTTACAGACACACTTCACTGGTGAGCAAATTTTAGTACACATACTACTCATTATTTTTTACACACGTGCGTCAGTACTGCTCAATAGTCTCCTGTATCGGCCCTACGAAATATAAGTACTTCGCTGCTTGTAAATAAATTCTTAACAAGTTATGTTTTATTGACAGCAAGTTTCGCTGTTCCAAGAATATTATTTTTATATTTCTGCCATCCAGATAAAAATTCATTATCATTATTTAGAAACGAATGCCTTCTAAGCAATTCAGGTTTTCATCAAATGTTATTTATGTCGCCAAATGTAATTTATTTACTAATTGTAACAAATCAAACGAAATATGCTTCCAAATGTAATTAATGTTTTCAAAATAGTTCAATATTTTGTATCGTGAGTTATTGTGTATTTGAATAATAATTTATTTTTGTTCATTTCGTTAAATTCTACTTTCTTTTCTTCTCAAATTTTACTGAGGCATAGTCCCGTTCCTTCGAACTGAACAGTCGTTTGAGTTTAAAAACATCTCCACGATGATTAAATTCTGAGTGGGGGGAAATAAGCAACTGTGTAACTTGATATGGGTTATAAAGTGTCATATATTTATTTGTCGTTCATCAACAAAATATTTTCAGCATTGTCACGAATAAAAATAATGTTTCTTACTTGTTCACTTTCTTCTCGTGTCAGAAGGATATCCCCGAGTGGCGACACTAAAAGAAAGGAACATAAATTAATTATTTGTACATTGCATTTTTAAACTTATATAAGTAATTTCTAGCAACAAATGATAACTGTATCTTGTTAAGAATCACTCTCTTGTTAAACTTAAATTTTACTGTAAGATGAACCCAGAGTTGACTTGTCTCTAACCTGCAATCGTTTGCATGTCCTATTAAATAAATTTTTTAATCAGGACTTTTAAGAAAGTTATATTCATATCTGACATTTTCACCAGTTTGTTGCCGTACTAAAAGACTTGTTGTCATTAATTAAGACATCCACACAGTAAACAAAATTTTAATAACTTTTTGTAATATATACCATGTACCATTTCGGATTTAAGCATACATATGCAGGACAATTTATAATTTTGTTGACAAGGTAAATGGTTAAATATATTGAATCATATTTAAACCCACGCCCCATAATTGTTTAATTGCTTATTTTTTTTCTGTTTAGCAGTGAAATGATATAAAACTGTATTTTATTATTTCTGCGAGACAATTGATGTAAGTTTTTGTAAATTCCTTAATATCGTTACTCTTAATTCGATTTTTTTTAATTTTCAACATTTTATTTTATGTGGAAATTGAATCATACAAAACGACACCAGAACTAAGATTCTGGCTGGTATTGAAGTACTAAATAATTTTAATAATTATATAGTATCTCTCTCCCTTGTACCACATGGTTCGAATTTTTGAAATACTAGATATTTCCGTTAAAATGAAAGAGGAGACAAAACCGATATTCTGACTCACGCGGATCAGTTATTTTGAAAAGTCGTTTTTAGTATTTTGTTTATGTCGTTATACAGTCACCCGTAATTTGAAATTTCGATGACTTTGATTTTTCCCTATCCTTTTATACAGATTCTTTTAGATCGTGTCACCTTAAAATCAAGAGTCTAACTACAGTGGAAGTGCTCCATAATTTTTTTATGCCACCCACTCATGTAATCTGTCAGTCAGTCAGTTAAGTGCTTATAATATATGGCGTCGAAAGAACAACTCTTATGTTTATGGATTTAAAACTGTGAGATTCAATTGATGAGAAATAACGGTAAATAAATTACTTCAGTAGGTTATCTTACTATTGAATAAGAAAATATATATAGTAGTATAAGGGTAAGCAAGAATGTAACAAAATACGTAAAGTTGTAAAGGAGAATCCGTCTGTATCACTTGCACAGACAAGAGCCACTATCTGTTTCCAAACAATACTTATAAGCTTCTCTATATAAAAATTTCTTATATTACATATTATCATTTGAAAACTCAATTGCTCGCTAAAATTGTTAACCCCAAACATAACTTTCTGCACCCACAATGAGTAAAACTCACTATGCTTCGTCTCAAATATTAATTTTCATAAAGCGGCAGGAAATAGCAGTGAAATTGATGCTAAGCTTCTAAAATGTTATATTTTCATCACATTATGAATATGTCTTTATTTTTATATAAATTTCATAATATTTACAAATAGTCGCAGAAAATACTTACCATTGGATAGAAATGGGTCTTCAGATCCATCTGTAATATAAAATAAGAACATTTCATTAAAAGTTGATACACTTTATTGTTTCAATCACAAAAGAAATACGCAAAATAAGTAATTTCTCATAAATAATGTACACTACCGACATATCTGTAAGACTGTCTACCGTATAAATAACATATATTTATTTATTGCGTAATAGTCAATAAAAGGAATCAGTAAGAGGGAGTTCCTGGTATTTCATCTGTACATTAATTTTTGCAATGTTCGAATTATTTCAAATCCGATCGTTATCTGATAAAACGATAAAAGAAACATATACGTGAATTATCTTAGAAACGTTTCAGATATAGTGATATAACTAACATATCCTTAATTTATACTATTAATGTTTATATTTTAAGAAAAATTACTGCAAATTTATCAAAAATTTTAAAACATTATATAGACAACCATTAGCAACTTTTGGAAATTTAGCGTCATATTTTAAACATTTAGTAAAATTCATTTGTCAAGATTCAATGTGAAAATATATTTTTATAAAATATTTAGGGTAGACATATTATCATACAAAGTGCTTGAAAATTTTAAAGGATAAAATTTTAAACGGTCTGAATTGCACTAATACTTAAGAGTAATCAATTTTTAAATGAAGTGATTAAAATTTTTATACTACAGGTATTTATAGCTAATGTATCGATATTAAATCAATATCATGATGTATGGAAACGAAATATGTATGTATCGTAATATCATGTGTTTATATGCAGGAATATGCCTGTCACCTCACTGGCAAACTGAAGTTGACGATAACATCATTAAACAAAAAACTATTAAAGCAAGAATTTAAAAGGTTTTCTAATAGAAAGATTTACTTCAACTATTTGTATGATACATGATAATATTGTTATCAATATTTGCTTAACACTGTTTCCGTATAGCAATTACATTAGATTTTTTGCATTAAAATTAACGACTCATAACTTAAAATGAAAATATTAAAAAGGCTTTATTATAAAACACAAGTAGTACAAACTTTTACATTCATTGAAAAATTTAGAGCAAAATTTATGTAATATAATGCAACTCTTACCATCGTTAGCATGCAAAAAGCTTACGTCTTCGATTCCTAATACTGTAAAAATGTAAAATATCATTTTAAACGTTTTCAGTACAAAATAATGAAGTTTCGTGTTAAAAAAATATAATGGAAGGTAGACAAAGCAATAATATAAAGGCAAATAGAAATAGAAGATAAACACCTATAATCAAAAGGCATATAAAATAAAATAGAAGAAAAGCAAAATATTATTTAAAGAGGCAAAAATAGTTATAAAGGTTTGGATCATTATTAAAAATATTTTCACTCACATTCTGCCAGTTCTTCGTCTTGGCCTGTGGCACGCAACATATCCAAGACATCTGGTGTCACAGCTGAAATATTTGTGACACAATACATTAAAAATGTGATACAACAAGTATTCGATATTCTTTATTCACCAAAGATCATATTTTGTTGTTCACAAACATTTTAAAAAGCACGCCAAAATGTCATTAAATGCATGAAATCATAATTACATGTATGGTATTATTACTAACGACTATTAAATGAATGATATAATTGACATCATACTATTATTTCAAATATTGACATTGTTTGGAATATATTGATATTGTTCGTCGTATATTGATTTTTAATAGAAAATTAGTTTTATATAAAAGCTCCTGGCACCCACTGTTATTGAATGAGTTGACATGTAAAAGAAAATATTTTTTTTATTTTTCTGCATTATGAAATTAAAGTGAAATTCCCGGTATGTTTAAATTAATTTCCGGTAGGATGTAACTTCTGAAAAAATAAAATGGTTTTATACTTCTCAAACTTTTGTAACTAAATTGAAATTAGAGAATGTAAATTTCTAATTGTATATTTTTTTACTTTAATCGTACAATATATAAAGAACTGTTCTTTATATAATATGTCATTCAACGATTTGTAAATTATAGCATTAAATTTATGTAAAATAATAAATTAAACGATTTTAAGAATTATTAACATAAATATTTTAAGTTTTCAGTGTATTACACAGTTTTTATTAATTTAAAAGTGTGCTAGAGGAGTTGCGTGTATTTTCTTAACTGATCTCTGTAATCAATAACCCATTTATTTCTGTTTATTACCAGAACTGTGCTAAATTTCGTTTGACCAAACATGTTACCAGTTGCAGAACTGAAAGCTGTTTTCAAGTATTATTTTTCACTATATATATTGTTTTTGTCATATAAAAATTTTTAAGGCTTTTTTTTTATATTCAGTACTTACATGAGCTTGCAGCGAATGCTACATGCCCCAAGGCGACGATAGTCAATCCCAAAATAGCTAGCATCTTCATTGGAGCTTAATCTGCAAAAAATAAAATATCTCGAAAAATAACGTTGTAACATCTGTTACGTGGTGTTAAGAAATAATTGCATAACAAAAAGTTTATATAGAAGAATAGACTCCACAATATCAGTGTGACGCGCTGTGAAGATTCATTTGTGTCCTAAATATTGCAAATATAAGAAAATTTTGAAACACATAGAATTTTCAATTGATTTTGAATAAAATTAGTAATTCAAAAATGTTAATATGTATATTCTATTTTTTATAATTTGCATTTTATTTAAGAATTTTATATTATTTCAATAAAAAATAAATTATAAAATAAAAGGAATTTAGTAATTTTTTTTATTTAAATGTTAAAATACTTAATTTAGAACTTGAAAAATTCACAAAACAAACATTTAAAATGTTAAATATGTCAATATTCTAAAAGCAAAACAATTTTCAAATTAAAACTTATATTTAAATATATATTATAGATCATATAATTTAAATTATTTGTTTGTAAATAAATAAAATAATTTATTTCTTTGATAGTTAATTAACTTAAAAGCAAAAGAATACCGTATAAAAATGAAATATATGAAAACAAGCAAACGAATTTCAATAAATAAAAATATATGATTTAAAATGTGGAAAATATTTAACATATTTTTATATATATATATATTTTATTGAGCTATTTAAATATATAAATAGTAATTAAATAAAATTACAGCATGGACTCAGCCGTCAACAAATTATTTTATCATTGCCTTATAACAATCAGTTGTTACTTTGAATTTCAATCCGCATATCAAATTTTCATTCTGCACGTTATTCAAACTCCAGTATCATCGAAACTGTGTACAACTTCTTCTTCGACCCAGACCGTCCGACCTACCAGAAAGGTGTAAGCCTGTGTACTACTTGTCAATTTTCTCTGGAAATGAATAGTTCAGTAGATCAGCAGGTGAGACTAAATGTTCAAATTTTACTATGTGAATAGCTAGCAAATTCTAATTCATTAGACTAAATGTTCAAATTTTCCTATGTGAGTAGCTAGCAAATTCTAAAAGTATATATTTGAGGCTTTCTTAATCCTAACACTAAAAATTGTACTTGGAAATTATATTTCAGCCATCGTTTAAACTTATGCAAATTTTTAAATGTGAAATCACGAAATCTTTGTGCTTAAAGATTTGAGTTGTTTGAAATAAAATATACATTCAAATGTGTTTGGATATAAAACCAAATGTCATACATAAAACAATATTTAAAAAAGGTAGTAAATGAAAAAGTCATGGCTTGTCTTTATGCGATATTTGCCGATAAATATTGAAATAAATTTAGAACAACGTCGACAAATAAACGACTATTTAAAATATTGCCTTTGAGAATTACATTTAATGCCTTTGATATCCTCTGTCGCTTTGTGGATATAATGAATTCTTTATCCCTTATTTACTGTATATGAAGTCTTACTTTTTGTAGAATAGTTAAGTTTTGTACAGATCTCTTATAGAATTTGCCATTTTTAACAGTACCTAGAGTTTCGTAAAATAATTATGTTTCATTAATTGTCTCAAAATAGTTAATAACATGGAATAGTCCCAGTGGTCTGTGTGAGTCCAGAGATTTTAGGAATGCAAGCACTGAAAGTGGCCATATGGGTGAGAATATGCTTCATTACTTTATGAATGGCAGTGTATGATGGATTTAACATTTAGTATACATGATAAGAATGAATATTCGTGATAGAACAAAACTGAGTGCAGTTAGAAAAAGCAAAGAATGAGGAGTACATACCTGATACCTTCTGTGAATCCTTATTTCCGAAGTAGTGGACGAAGTGCACAAGCTTATACTCGTATTTATATGCAATGCAATATTTCACATCTTTAGAAAGGACACAATACATTATGTCACACAGGTGCAGAGATTAATTAGTTCCATTTTTGTTTCAAATCTTCTTTCTGATTCAAACCATCTGCAAAGATACAATAAAGATGTTTGTACACAATTAATTTTGCAAACAAAAATAAATGTTCATCGCTGTTTATTTGGCATCTGCAACTCAAGTGTTTCAAAAGATGGAATTACACAATTTCTAACTGTTGAGCAAAATAAAGGATTTATTTTGAAAAATAAAACGAATTGTATATATTCTGCTGAATTCAATACTCAATGTGTGATCCCTAAAATGTGTACGTATATTTTGTAATAATTTTGATTTTCATGAAATAATTTTACATGTGAATTACATGTAAATACATCTAAATACATAAGACTAGTGAACATATTACTCAACATTTAATACTTGTGTGTAATGTTATATAATTTTTTGATAAATATATTTCAAAAACGTGCAATTTCATTAGAATGATGCGTGCTAGATTTCAAGTTTATATAAATCGTTTACTAATGAAAACATATGTAAGTTTATTGAGACTTTTGTCTTTTGTATGATTTTTGCAAGACTTCGTTTGAAAGTTTGGGGTGGTTCCCGAACATTCGATTGCATTTAAGAACAGACATCTATTATTCACTGATTATAACTTTTGCTCCAAATTTTCTGCGATAGTTGTTCTTAAGATATTGAATCCGAAGTTCACAAATACACACACACACACACACATGCATGCATACATATTCACACAGACATAACTTCAAAAACATTCGATTCGTGTTCAGGGATACTTGAAACTTGCTCTATAATTGGAAAATGCAATTCGAATTTTCGACCGTATCGCAGTACATTATACATTATATTATGTTTATAAGGAATGGACCAATTTATTATATTTACTGTACTTTTTAATATGAAACATGTCGTATGATCATTTAAATTGTTTATTTTATGTTTTGCTGATGAAAATTTTAAAGATTTAAACTTATTCTATAACCTATGCATTCTATTTATAATTCCATAACTTTTACTGTTTTATGTCATAATCACCCCCATTTAATGCCAATCAAAGATAAATAAGTTGTAAGGACTTTTAAATACAGCAAACTTTTATGATTAACCATTTTTAATTATAATGATATTTTCTCTTATTTCTTCTTCTCCTTCTTTGGATTATGATGATGTTGCATATATAGAAATATAGATGATTATTGTGTGTGTAAAGGTATCAAATTTGGTAAATATATTACTCCAATGATAGGACTTATTGTAAGAAGTGTCTTAAACCTTGTTTAAGATGAATCCTTAAAAATGTTATGTCTATTGGTACAGAATTCAGGTTATCTTCCTGTAGTAATCCATCAAATATATATAAATCTATAAACATCAATCTAGATAAATATTTATACAAACTAGATTGCAAATATGCACATCGATTAGAAGCATTCAATATGAGAATGTCTAAATTATTGTAAATAATAAAAAATACTATATAAAGAATTAATATTTCTGGGTTATTATTCGCAATAAATGAATAAAACATTCAATTATAAATTTACAGAAATCATCTGTAAATATTTATACAGATAAAGCCTTCAAAAGTAATGCAATAATACGTAAAAATAGTACATACAAATTTTTAAAATATAATTTAAATAATACTAATACATTAAAACTCGAATTCCATTCTTTAATTTGTATCAAAATAGAAACATTCATAAGTACATTGATTTAAATCTAAATTTTTAAATTATTAAATTTTCATATTGTTCTAACTCCTAAATTTTATAAAATTCCTGTCAAATTTTGAACTGTCACCAGTGTCCACTACATATACTTTGCTACCTCAAGTAAATTATTACTAAATGGTTTAAAATATTTAAATGACAGTGTGCGTTAACCTAGTAATAATTTCTTATTCTTTAAGTCAGGGTTATTGTGATACTGATTTTTTATTCTATATAATAGATAATAATAAATTGAACATATGAGACTATTAGAAAATTCCATAGTTTATAGACGTTATAGTTTAAAGATATCTTTAATAATATTAATATACGACATATATGCAAAGTTATTTTAGCATTATAGGATGATTTTTTTGCTAATAATTCCGTCCCTATTCAAATAATAAATTTTTCTTAATTTCTCTGTATTACTTAATAATTATATATTTTGGGGAAATTATTTTTACTAATAATAATCAGGAGTCGCCCAAGGTGGTTGTGTTTGTAGTCTTATAATAATTTTGTTACTTTATCATTATGAATGTAACTTCATCACTATGAATGTAATTTCACGTCTACTTAATAACAAATTTTGAGATAGGTTGATGATTTGATATGCTTAATTTCCTCAGAATGTAATTATATCCATATAGATTTCTATCTGGATAATTTCGAGTTTATAACTAAATATCCCTGAACATGTTAAAATATTATTTTTTTTATTTCGATCGTGCAATTCTATTCGTTCGTGCCATTTAATTCGTGCAATTCCAATCAGTTGCTTCGAAATATAATAATTAATCAGTTATTTCAAATTTATAAATTATCTAATATAAAATATAGTGATATGCACATTGGCAATAATTATAATAGTTGTAGATTACACAATGACCCAGAATGTTTAGTTAACGGTTTTATGAAAATGTTTAAAATAACAAAACATTTAGAAATACTTTCTCAATATCAGCATCATCCTTCTCAAATTATACATTTACCGCTGTAACTTAAGCATAACGAATCATTTCTTATATATCAAATTTATTTAATATCATCTATGTATCCTTTTAGCTATTTGTAATTTGCAAAATGGCACCGTCGTTCTGCCAGATGGCAATGCATTGAATTTGAATACTAATTATTACTATTAGTATTAATAATAGGTTACATTTTAATATATATTTATGTTTATTTCAATTGTTTCCATTTTATATGTGTTTCTTCCAGTTACATAATATTTTGCTTTTGATTGCCCATATGGATTTTCATCTTAGAAATAGTAGAATTACTGGCTATTTTTATTTTTTATGGCATCATTAATTTTTTTCTTAGTGAATGAATGGCAAACCGCTGAACTTTTTGATTCCTATACAAGGCGGTTATTAGGCTTAATTTATTCTTCCAGTTCTGGTAATAAACTTTTCCATTTTTTATTTCCTCGGTAATGGCTTTTTATATTTCTTTGGGTTTCAAAATCGGCTTTATGTCAATCTAACAAGGTTATGTAATGAAATAAATTATTATTTATTGCAAACTGTAATTATATGCTCTTCGTGATAATTTTGCAATTTATTTTCCTTCTCTCTGACGCTGTCTAAACCAATCAATTCTTTTGATCTCTTAATTCTCTTTATTTCTTATGTTTTATTTCCCATCATTTTTTATCAATTTCCACCCAAAATATAATCCATATAGTTTAATTATGCGATAATGATTTTTATGATTAATCGTGTCTGCTATGCAATATACACTGACTTCCAAAAGTTAAGCATGGGCGGTTAAATCAACAGTAAATTTTAAAATTAAATCTTTGATTAATTCAAAGTGTACATGAAGGTAGCAAATGTGTTTATGCATTAAAGAAAATAAGAATTATGTACACAGATGAAAAAAATATTTAATATCCATAAGTTATATGATGACGTCACATTTGGGTAATTAACAAAATGATGTTTAAAGGCTTACAAACCAAACAAAACTTACATTAATAAGGTATATGACCACTCCAGACCTTCACACAAATTTTACTACGATTTTATATGATTTCAGTGAGGTGATCACAAATCACAGATGCGAGCAATGGCCATTCCTCCAATAGGACAGATTCCAACTCTCTGAGACTGGAGGAGGTCACCGTGCAGAGGCAGCACGCTCGAAGGCATCCCAAAGGTCATCAATGGGATTAAGGTCGGAGGAATACGCCGGCCACACTATACCAGAAATGCCCTCACTTTCAACGTATTCGTCAACGATGTTAGGTCGATGGTCGTGAATTGTCGTCCTTGAGGAGGGAATCAGGACCAACTGCTGCAGCGTAGAATCTCTCTAAGGGGTCTGGGACTTAATACCGATACCACGAAGCCGTCACAGAACCGACTTTAAAGTTGAGCAGCTCTGAATCCCATTGAAATTCCAGCCCACACCATGACGCTGCCACCCCTGAATACGTGATTTTCGATTATGTTCTTGCCTGATTGTGTGTGCTTCTTTCTCTCCAGACCCTTACACACTTATCATCTGATTCCAGGGCAAATCTGGACTCGTCCTTGAACAGGGCGATGCACCAATTTGATACAGTCCAATTGTCATGTTGTGACACCACATTAATGTTGCCTCTCTGGCCTGGATGGTTAGTGGAACACAATGACGTGGTACTTAACGTGATACAGTCCCTTCACGCGGAGCCTTCGGAGCACAGTACTGGCAGATATTGTTTTACCAAATGCTACTGCTACCATGGATGTAAACGTTGTAGAGGTCGTTCGTCAATTCCGCTTGGCTACTATAACAATATACCGATCATCAGAGGGGGTGGTAACCCTTGGACGACCGGGCACAGGTCTCCGACATCTTTTATTGACTGTCCTGCTTCAATGCGTTCGACAGCACGCCAGCGCTCACTATCTGTCATTCGTCGTTTTTCAGCCATAGAAATACGAATATCATCAAAAATAATTCTACAAAAGTTATAAACACTTCGTATCAGCATTTAAATGCACTTCTTCAAACACTTCAGAACGCTGACGTCTTCAGTGACTGCTTAATTAGCATATATCCCGACTGTCAATCGTGATTGGCTATAACATACGATATTTGCAAACTGCTATTTACATCCGCATTCATTTATTCATTTATTCAATCGGATTCATTTATTGTTCTTCGAACCCTTACAGGCTAATGATTGCGTTGACCACCCAACTGCAGACGTGGCATTTCTGCATGAAGAAATAAAAAACGAAGAAGCTCTCCTAATATGAGAATTAACCTCATAATATCCTTGGAGGAATTCTTTCTTATCCTGTCTCATAATGGTAATAGTGTGATGGTTTTTCATTGAGGAATTTCTAAGAAAAACTGTGCCGTATTTACAAAAAAATGTATAAATGAATAAAAAGATCTCACACCTCACTTATGAAAATTGTCTAATCAGGCGACCATATTGGGACCAGTGACCCTATGACCAGATTTTCCATGAGTCTAAAGGTGGCAATGCTGAGCATTGTAACCGCTTGCCTATGGGTCCACCACTTTTCCTTTATCGATTCAAAACGTCCCTGTTGTTGTTGTTGTTGTTGCTTATGACCCCTGTTTCTGCATTAGCACGAATACAGGTCCAGTGACACCAGAAGAAGGACAGAGAGAATGACACACAAGACAAGAATACAAAGTTTATTAATACATGCAAGCATCACTGACTAAGGTCTGAAGGGTGCAGCTTCTCATTTAACGAGGACCCCGAAGGCGGAAGACTGTCTTCATCCTCAGGAAAACAACCATGCCTTACTCGGGATTCGAACCCAAGCCCACTAGATAGCAGCCTGTGACGCTATCCACTTCACCACCTGGGCGGCAAAACGTCCCTGTAGTTTTTCTTATCAAAAAATAGATTTGATAGGTATTTTCTGCGATAGTAACTACATCGGATTAAATTCCACAAATATTAGTTCTACTTTAAAAATAGATTATAAAAGAAAGGTAACTGCGGTCACATAGTTATATGACCACCTTTCGATCGGTTTTTCATTGTTATCGTAGTAATTTTAGTATATGCAGGCCAAATAATGAAATTTTTGAAGAAATATATATATTACATATTTTTGATAGTAATAATTATAATAAAAAAAATTAATTTGTGCGCCCAATAAGATGTAAAATATATCTTTTTAACGCTTTACAACATAGATGAAAAGTGTTTATGACTTTGTATATTCTCTCCCTCCGTTCGCACGATAACTGCCGTAAAATGATTCTTTCCAAATTAAATTATAGTAAGGTGTTCAGACGGTGTGTGGGAGATATGGTAATGCAAATCAATAATATTATCCAATTAGTTTTAAATTGAACCCGAGTTGAAAAAATGAAACACTGAACACTATGGGATCTCATTTTTTTAAACATTTTTTAAGCAAAGTTAAAATTTACAAATTGCTCCGAAAGTTTTGGGAAATATTCAAATTATCCCGTAAAATATATAAACAAATTTCAACAAAATATATTCAGTAGTTCTTTAATAAAAATCAAAATAATAATTATACCCATATAATATTAAGAAATCACATAACCTACTTCAAAATAAAATATGGCATACATCTTTTTTCCCAGAGTAGAGATCCTGATTTTTAAAGTTCATTTAAATTTATATTTAGTGTTGCATCCATACTAAAACCGCCTTATTTTTGCGTATTTTCTGTGCATCTTTATTCTTCGCAAACTTTATCGTTGTTACAACATATAATTGCAAGACTTCACTATTTAGATATAAAAGGAAAGGAATTATTCTACCTCAAGTTATTACTCCATTAAGTTGCTCTATGTCCTAGGATGAGTCGGCTGGCCTGGGCTTTCGACACCAGAATATTTACTCTCGTTAGATCACCGAAGTCAAGCAACATCGGACGCGGTTAGTACTTGGGTAGGTGACCATCTCGGAACACCGCCTGCTGTTGACACATTTCGGATGAGGTAGCCCGGGGGTTTGCGCGCCGGATTTGCACTCTGCCACAACTGCCGCTGTGTTCATGCGGAGAACGATTACGTTAAACATGTGGGTCCGTAGGTCCTTCCGAGAGGTTGGTGGTAGGAGAAGGAGGGTACGTTCCGTGTGGATGCCTCCCCCACTGGATTCCGGTTTAAATTAGGTGGCACTTCCCGGCCGTCCAAACAGTTACCTTACACCTTTCTGGTAGGTCGGACGGTCTAGGTGTCGACAACAACCACACCA
Source organism: Amaurobius ferox (assembly GCA_951213105.1). Taxonomy (NCBI): domain Eukaryota; kingdom Metazoa; phylum Arthropoda; class Arachnida; order Araneae; family Amaurobiidae; genus Amaurobius; species Amaurobius ferox. The sequence continues at coordinate 19,362,985 of OX578149.1, forward strand.
GAATATTTTTCAAACGGAGCAACCATGGTATATTTAATTAGGACAAAGAATAACATTTGGGATCCTGATGAATCTCAGGAGTTGTTATATCTCGTAATAGTAATGAATACCGCTTAAATATATTGTTCTTAATGAGTTATATAGGAAGAATTTAGATGAAGGATTCTGGTGTTTTCCCGAAACTTGGTTTAGGTAGAAGCGGGAAGAGGTTCATTAAATCGTATATTTCTTTTTATGCTCCAGGAGTACCGTCAGCTTTGAGCAAGATCGAGGCTGAAGATATGGAAGGTGTGGGCCCGGAAATATTTGAGGTTCTAAGTAAAGTTTTTAAGCACACCAAATATTTTATAATGAATGTTCCATCAAATTACACGTTATATTAAGTTAATAAAGTGACCATAGCAGACCGAGCAAAAATAATTGCAGCTTCCCTAGCAAAGAATTTATAAAGTTTTGAAAATGATTTCGGCAACAAAGCGAAATATAATAAAAATTTCTATACTTTTTATTACAATAATTTTTATTTTAAATGATCATTAAACTTTAATTATTCCTTCAACGAAACCGAACTCTCCTATACCATGCAGAATGTAAATAAAATAATGGGATTGCAAGAAGCGTTGTTGTTGTTGTTGTTGTTGAGACCCAGACCGTCCGACCTACCAGAAAGGTGTAAGGTAACTGTTTGGACGGTCGGGAAGTGCCACCCAATTTAGACCGGAACCCAGTGGGGGAGGCATCCACAGGGACCGTACCCTCCTTCCCCTACCACCAACCTCTCGGAAGGACTTTCGGACCCACATGTTTAACGTGATCGTACTCCGCATGAACACGGCGGCAGTTTTGGCAGTGGCTGGAATCGAACCCGGGCCTACCGAGTGCAACTCCAGCGCGCTAACCAATGGGCTACCGCGCCCTGCAAGAAGCGTTGTATAAGAATTGCTGATTTTTTTTTTCAACCAAAATTATTTAGCTCTGAATTTAGCAATTATTATCCTCTATAAGTGATATGAATGAAATATTCATTGGTTTTACATAGAGAAGCAGACAATTTATAGCATTGATTTTTTGATTGAAGTTTTAAGTTTCTCACGTAAAATAAATTATTGTAGGACTGTGATATCTTAAAACATATCAGCGCTGAATGTATATGTAAAAATATCTGTGCTAAATCGCATTTTAAAACTGTTAAATAGCATTTCAGTTACAAAATTGCATTTCAGTTAATAAAATTGTATTTCAGTTAATAAAATTGCATTTCAGTTGAAATGTGTTTCGTAATCAATGCTTCATGCGTGATTCATCGTTTTTGTCTTTTTATAGGGCACATGTTAGTATATAATAACTCTTGTTACCTATTAACCTTCTTGCTAACCTAATAGGGCACATGTTAGGATAAAAAAACTTCTTGTTACCTATAACCTTGCATAGAAAAAACTCTAAAATTTCTTAAATCTTTTAGCACTATCTCTTCATTTAAATAATTTCAGTCAATAACGACAATCGTAGTAGACGCTTACAGATGTACTCTGATTTTTAGTCTTTTGCATAAACAAATGCTTATTTTAGGGTTTTTGTTGAGACCCAGACCGTCCGACCTACCAGAAAGGTGTAAGGTAACAGTTGGCTTATTTTAGGGTGAAATTATTCTTTTGGTCTTTTTTATTTCTACACATGTTTTGTGTGTTCTTATACGTAATCAAAATCAAAATATGGTCAAAATAATTTTGTATCCATAAAATATCAATTTTCCTGATTTATTACATTATTAACATCGTAGTCACATGTGTCACGTCAAAATGTTCAAAATACTGCAATACTGGGTTATTTCCAGAATTCCAGTCTCCTAGTTATTTGTCGCATCTTTATCAAAAGATTATAGTTATTTGTCGCAAGTTTTATCAAAATAAAGGTAACAGTTGATAGTTCATTGTACTTTTGGCTGGGTTACATTACAAGACTCTTTGTAAGTTCCATTTTAAACAGAGTGCATTTCTATATCATTTGTACAGTGAATTTTATCTAAAATTATTAAATGTTGTGAGGAATAAACGCACCAGTAGCTGAAATCATAGCGTCTAGACAGCTACAATTATTGATGTGATTAATTTCCATTAATCGTCATTTCAAATCGTGATTGTTCCAACATCTTCCATGATCATATTCCATTGGTTGTTATCTGAAATCTCGACAATTCCAATAATCTACATAGTTGTGTCTTAGCATTTGACACCCTTTGACTTTTCTTAATGTGTATGAGGAGAATAAGTGTGAAGAGAAATAACGTTTTAGAAAAAGGTGACTATTATTTCACTTCTGTTGGTTTAACTTTTTTTATTTTTATAAATTGACTAGTAAGTAGTTTGATGACTTCAAAACATATTTTGCTTATGATCATTTCTGGAGCAGTTAATATTTTCATTAAAAAAATCCCAAATATGTTTTAGTTAGTCGTAATGCTGTAAATTATTCACATACCATAAATTTAATCAACAGTAAAATACTAAAATACAGTTTCTTTAAATTTATGGGAATTTACTTCATAAAATGGCAACATGCATTCACGAATCTGATACAAACCTGAAGTCATTTCTTCACATTCATGTTTCCACATTCAAAATTCCATTATATTTATTCAGCAATCCACGATAAATATATCTTGAATTTCGTAATAAATGATAAGATGCTTGCGAGGGTATAGCTGTCTAAAACTTTATGATATATATAAATGTAATATAATGAATGTTTATAAATGAATGTACTTATATATCTGTAAAAATAATTTTATTCGGTTGTGTGTGATTAATATGTTTTAATAAATGCATAAATGTGATATTTAAAAGAGCATTCGTTTATTAAGTAATAGTATAATAATATTTGTCTTCGTTATTCTAGAATGTTCAGACTGTAAAAAGACACACTATAAAGCCAGTAAAATAATTCTGACGTCATGGTTGCTCGAAGAGCTCTTATATATACATAAAACAAGAAAGATCAATCATGCATAAAGCATTGATTATGAAACACTTTCCAACTTCAATGCAATTTCATTTAAACATATCTAAAATGCGATGCATTCCTCGGTAATGTATGTATGTGTGTGTGTGTGTGCGTGTGCGCTTTCTTGCTTCTTGCTGTCTTTTTAGATTGCTATAAATGCTCTCCACAGAAGCATGAACCATATATGTCAAAAAATCTAAGTTATTCTTATACACTCACTTTCACTTTCCGTGCATAGTACAATGTAAAAGAAAAGTATTATGGCGAAGTCGAAAATTTGAATATGAATTTTCGAAATTTGGATTTTGAAAAAAAAAATTGAATTCGAAGTGCACGTTTCAAACATATTTGAACTCAATGGGACATTTTTTCTGTGTCTGTATATATATTTGAGCGTGTGCATTTGTATTAGTTTTCCCAAACCGTTTGACTCACCCAAAAGTTTTGCAGCAAACCTGTGTGTGTATGTATGTCAGTATGTTTCTCACAAACGAATGAAGCGTTTCGTACCAAACTTTGTACAATTTTCTTTTTACAATTGATGAATACTTGAGCACTATTAAATTTAAAAGCACACACTGATATATAATTGAACTTTCGCAAGGTTCTTAAATTTAGCAGTTTCTACTATACATAAAATTGCTTTTTTTAATTCATGTCTTTGTTTTCAACTGGTCGTTTCGACACCTCAATGACACATAGAATCCGACAAATGCATTATCAATTTTCTTAACGTAAAAGATGACTTTCCATTTATATTGGATAAGTTGTTGAATAAATTTTTACACATACATTGGAACTATGTAGTGTTAACATACCGGATGATGAAACAAATAAGATATTAAATCGTGCTACATTATATGTATTTATTTATAATTCATTCAGAGAAAAAATATACAAATCAATGTCACATAGACGCAAATAAATCACCAATTATACAGTTTATCAATCTTCTGAAGGTCAGTGCTGGTAGGTCCCTCCCTCTGGCCCAATTTCTTTGTGTCGATAGTTTTGTCGTAAATCTCAAAGGCAGGCAAGTTAGTTCCTGGAACATTATATCGATAATGCATCACCGAGTAGTAATCGTAGTCTCCGAGTATATCATAATCTTCTGAGCTTCCCTTTTGATATTGAGCTTGCCAATCTGTAACACAATATTATTTAAAGAATAAATCAGAAATAAATGATAAATACAATGACGAAGCTTTGCATTTCTGTTTGGAGGCAAACAAAGTACATTTCCGTTATTCGACTAAACATTTCCCAGTGAATAATTTTAGGTAAAATTTATTTAAATTATTTCACAATAAAATTAATGAATATACAATTTACTAAATCTAAAATTTATGACTTAAATTTTGTGCAAATTATATTAACAGCCTTTTTTGAAAAATGTTGTCATTTGAATTTTGCATTGTTTCAATATTAAAAATTGCAAGTCGCTATCCTGCAGATAATAATTCATCATCATTCAAACGATGTTTTTTTAGAGAGTTTTCACCAGGGTGGTTGGTAGCAGGAGAAAAATCTCCGATGTATTGAAATTTTAAAATACAGTAATATTTTTAGAAATATACCTAATTTCCGCTAGTGTTATTAAAGTAACATTTGTTCTTGTTTGACACAACTGGAACCCGTGGTGTTTTGTTAACGTTCGTCTCTTTATATTTTAATTAAAAGATCCCATTAAAAGTAGAAGTAATAAGTAATTTTTCTAGTTGTAAAATAGGTTACTAAATATAAGGAGTGAAAAGTAGATTAAAAAGTAAAACAAATAAATATTATAAACGTATAAATAGTATATAAGTAAACACATAAATAGTTTATATACGTACTGATAATTTTTATTCAATAAATTCTAATTTGAAATGCTTTGATAATTTATACAATGTGTATTTACATACAATGTAGTGGGACTTAATTACTCCAGCACCTCTTGAATCTTTGTCCCCCTTAATATTTATGGCATTTTTCCAATATGAAGTTTAACCTCATTAGTGTGCTCTCCATGCTTTTACCATGCATTTTGCATTATATGGTATGTACTTCAAGCAAGAGAAATTTGAATATATTGTGGAAGCTATACTATCTATTCATAACGGTCAATTACTCGGCACAAAAGCGAGATAGACGAGAATGACAAGTAGAAAACTGTGCATCCAAGTTTACTTAATAGGAATCGACACTAAAAAGGTTACAAAAGCCATTTCTTTCACGTATCGTCCTTTACTGTCTACACTCATGGACCTTTCCTTAGAAGGTTTGACGCTGGCTTAAGGACTTTCTTTGGAAAATGTGCCTCATACTACGTTTTTATATTATCTCGATAAAAATACCCTTATTAAACAGTGAATTTATAACAGAAAACTAATTACCTTCTGGAATATTTTCTGTAATTACTCTGACGAAGTTGTCTCTGTCTGGACGGTTGTGCTCGTGGTTCATCCCTGATGAGTGGATGAACTCATGCTGAATGATTCCGGTGTGAATGCATCCGTCTTTCTGCAGGGAAACGGTCTGACTATTGCCTCTACGGCCCAAACTAGCGTAACACCTGAAACAAGATATTATTACTTAATTAGTATTTAAAATAAAATGTGAGACATTACATGTATAGCAGAGACATGCCTAGTCTCCATACGAGTTTATCCGTATGTTCATCGTCGGCGACGTATATTTTTCCAGACTTGGTTAGGGGTAAACCACTGACGTCAGAGGTACATATTCAAGGATAAGATGTACATCGACTAGCTTTATTCCCACGTTTGTGACCATGAATATTCAGTGGGATGGAAAGTTCCTTCTCATAGTTTGTACTGTGTAGTTCATTTGTCTCACGATCATTATGAGAATGATAGTAAATCCTATGTATTCCGCAAATGACTTTAACTGCATAACTCACATAATGCAATGAATTTCCATTTTCTAACCTAATAATGTACAAGATCCACGGTACAATGTTTTTGACATTGAATAATCACCACGTAAAATAAATTTGGCGATTCCAGCATCTTATTTGCAGAAACAGAATGATTTATTCATATTCACATGCAAAACGTGTTAAATATTTGTTGCATTATACTGCATGTGAAATTTGATCTTAGGGTATGATACTTACAATTTCTTGTTATTTTTTGTTATATTTCACGTATTTCAAATGAATTTATTAAAATATATCAAGTACTGATCATGAAAGCATTTTGAAACTTGTATCCTCTGGTTTTTATTGAAAAAATGAGTAGGACACAATTACACACACACACACACACACACACACACATATATATATATATATATATATATATATATATATTATTTTAAGTTTTGATAATTTAAGATTTTTCTAAAAATAATTTTGAAAATTGCAGATGTTCCGTTCATTAGGTTGTCTTTAATTTCAGAATAACTCAACTATGAACTGATTACAATAAGCATGGCATATTAAATTAGGAATGCTTCATTCGTTTGTGAGAAATCGCTCCCAAAGTTTCAGAGCTACACAAAATAACTTACAGTTATACTAGCACAGTAATATACGTAAGCACTACCATAAACACCCCGATATAATCTCAGAAACGTTCGATTCGGGTTCAAAAATGCTTGAAATATGCTGTTCCGTCGAAAAGTTGAATTCGAATTTTTAACCCCGTCAGGTTGCTTTCATTATACATTATAGTAATTTAAATGAACTAACATTTAAAAAATGGAATTCAAAATTTCCGGAAAAATGAAAATATTATTTATAAAATAATTTTTCAAAACGAAATTTATATTAAAACCATCATAGATGGAAAAATGTTTGTTGTTAGATTATCAATATATCTAAGCAACAGAACTCTTGACGATAAATAACTGAAATAGTTCTCCAAAGTGTGAGAAACCTTTCTCTAAAGTTGATTGGTCAAGATCATATGATTGTTTGATTTATCAATGAAATTGCTTTCCAAAACTGTCGTAGAATATTCAGTAGTTTCGAAAATTGTTTTAAAGTTTCTTTGTTTATTTGTCCTTTTTGAATATTTGAACATTTATATTTTCTTGAATTTTTTTTACGTTTCACAGTTTATTTCTTTTTTATAAAAATTTTTCGGAACATAGTTTCTGGATAATTCAAAATAATTTCTTAAATAATTTTGAAAAGCTTTATTTGTTAAAAAGTTAATTAGTGTGATTATTTAGATTTAAAATTCTGTATTTAAAAAAAAGTTATTCATTGAAAAAGTCATTTCTTAGTGTGAGGCTCAGCAATGTCAATTAATTATTAATCACTTAACACAAAGTGATTAGAAAAGTTTGTTAAAGAAGCGACGATAGAAAATAGCCAGATGATCTCTTTCACTCGTGCTATTATCGTTTTGTTAGCTCACAAAATTTACAAATTTTTATAGAGTTTTTGTTTTCTGCAAAACAATACTTACCCTTTTCCGCTTATAACATACACGTAGTCATTGTCACTGGATTGATATTTGCGAATTTTCAAGTTCTTCAGACTATTGCTTAAATCTTCAAGAGCCTTATGAATTTTATTTTGTTGATCTTCGGCTGAAAAGAAAATACTTTATTAGCTGTCATGGCACACGCATACATACGTGAATTAAATAGTTCAAACACAGAATTCTCTGTAAAAATAAAATTCAAAGTTCTCGTTCATTCACTGAATCATACCGTCATAACAATTTCTAATTGACACTAGGAGCTGTAAACCTTATTTTATATAAGGGTGCTCCTTGTAGAGGAGCTCCTTGTAAGGGAGCTCCTTTTACAAGAATTTTGCATTAGAAAATACTTAAATATAGCATTCTATTACCCGTTTCTAAATGGATTATACAATGTGAGGTGACCGAGAAACATGATTAATGTATCTGTACTATCCATCGTGCAAGACACCTGAAATTTTAATAGAACGTTCCTCAAGTGTCTGGGATAAAATTTACTCAGCAACAGTTTCGTAACTCACTTTTAAGGAGGGAGTGGGAAATCTTAATAAATGGTGTTTTGCGTGTGTGTGACTCAAAATGTTAACTCAGAAATTCCATGTTAAAACTATCGAAAAATTCTCTTTGAACGTATTCCATACGAAAAATAGACACATTTTAATGATTTTAAAAAGATATACTTTTGATCGTTTAATAATTCTCCAATTTCTATATTACGATATACAGGAATTGACTTGCTATCTATAGTTAATTTTTTCAGCACCTAATTAAAATACTAGTATCATGGACCACTCAGGAAAATGGGACAGATATAGTATAATCCATTTCCATTCTTGGCGGTTTTAGTTGAAATTCTGGCAACCCCAGCTATGATTTGGAGAACAATCATTTCTGGAAACTCTTTCCGCGTCTTTTCCCGCCTTTTTGTCGTCTTTTGTTACCAAGGTAAAAATCGTAGCATTCCATTCTGGCAACATTTTCGCCTTTTCTGGGCGTCTTTTTTCGTCCTTTTGTCACCAAAGTAAAAATCGTTCTTTTGTATCCTTTTGTGCAACAGTTAATTTGTAGTAATTCAAACACGGGCCTACGCCCGCTAATAAAACATCGCAGAATCCGGCGCCGTTTGCTGTCTGAATTCGCTCCCAGCAATAACTGTTTGTGCAATAGTTGTTTTGTGACTTATTGCGTTGGCGACTAAAGGTCGACAATAGGATGACAAAAGACGACAAAAGGGCGGTAAAAGACGATGAAAGGGTTGCCAGAATGGAATGCTCTCCGAATCATAGCTGGTGTAAGCAGAATCTCATCTAAAATCGCTAAGAATGAATAAGGGTTTATACTACATATGTATCCAGAAAATAAATAAATTTAAAAATACATCCTTTGATTAATTATAAAATTATTATCTTAGGCATATCATACAAATATGGCAAATAAATGCGGTCCGTAAACCTCTTTCTTCGGCATTTAAAATAGAATGCTCTGCAGTCATTAAAATAATGGATGAAAAGCCAAGATTAGCGTTTTTTTCACTATAAAGATAATTTACTTCATTAAATTTATTTATTTACTGTTTTGTAATTTCTGAATTTAAAAATATATTCAAAAGAAGAATCGTTTTCAATTTAATGACCTTTAGTGTTCCTTCATGTCCAAATCAACAAATCTCAATTAAAACCATATCAGGAAGTGTGATAACATTCTACAATACTGCATAAGTGCGATGACGATTTGTACCAAACTACATCTGGACACAGAAATTTAATTTTTTTTTTAAATTATGGCTTAAGAGTTGTTTTAAAACGACTCCTCAAATGAAAAATTATTTAATAAGTGATGAAATGCCTTCAATGCTGATTTCTGCGCTATAAGTCATATATCAAGAAATTTTGATTGCACAGCACTCATCTTTAACAGGTCGGCTTGTAGCTAGTGGTCAATTGTGGTTTCAGTTGTGAAATTTTTTTTTCCAGCTAACTATATTTTTCGAAATAGTTCTGAACTGCGAGTGAAATATGTTTCCGCCCATTGCCTACTGGTCATACTTCGCTTTTGAGGTTCTGATATTAGTTTTTACTAGCGTCAATTTCTTACACGTTTTAATTGTCTTGGAGACTGCAATAGATATCACTAAAAAGTCAGGGTTTATTCTGTCAAGTATAATATCCTCTTTTAAGCTAAGGATTCAAATATAACGAGGTGGTGAGTCAGACAACTGCTATGTTCCTGACATAACTTCATCTAGCACTTATCCTATGTTTCAAAGATTTTTCACGATCTTTAACTCATACATTAACTCATACACTTTTAAAAGATAACACAACTAACGAGAAAAATTCAATTTTTTGCCAATAATGTAATCAATATATGCTGGTTTGTCATAATTATAAGATTTACTTACTGAAATCTTCAGGGTTGACGTAGTAAGGAATTACGTTATTTCTCCATTTGTTTCCTCGATACCTCTTGAGGTTGATCCCTTGACGAGCCTATAAAAAGAATTGATATTTTTTATACATCAAATTAAATAAAAAATATAAAGTTCGTAGATCCAAAAAATTCTGAAAAGGAAACTGAGAAAACAACATTATAAAGTATTTGATATTTTTCATACGTTCAGATGTTAGTTAAATATTCAGACTGGAATGCAAAGCCAAAGATCGAACTAGAAAATATTTAAAGGGGCACAAAGTTCATCTGATTGATTGTATTTATATTTTCAAAACCACATATGAAAAAAAAATTAGCAATTTTTATTTATAATTGTTTGCGAATGTAGTTCTTAAATTGATATCTTTGTGTTGAATAATTTTTTTCTTGCTTAATAGCTGTTGAAAGTAGAGGTTGAAAGAATCGCAATCTGAGTACTGAAACTATATATTTTGAGCAGTAATTTACATCATATATTAGTCTAATATATCATGTTTTAGAGAAATAACGTTTTTATTTGCATTCATCTGGGCGCTCAGAAGATTGCCCGATGTTTATATGTAGAAGCGTATAATAGTCTTCAACGTTAAAGTGATCGAAATTAAGCTAAATACGATACAAGAAACAGTCATTTCATTAATATCAGTTTTCTCCAGCAGCTTTATTATGGCATTACGATAACCTTGCCAGCGCTCGAATAAAAAATTTTAACGCACTTGAAAATCCTAAATCAAAAAAGCTTTTCCTGTTCAATTTCAAACAGAGCGTCTGCAAAAAATATTTTGTATTTCTATCTGAACGTCATTTACTACGTGCTGCAATTAAAAGTCGAATTGTATGCAGACATGTAAGCGAAAGTGATTTGGGCTGTTTGGAATTAAGTTTTTAAAACCTAACCGTAATTTTAGGATCCACTGTCAATCAGAGGTAGCTCAGTTTGTAATGATACTCACAAGATCCAGGAGTAAGTGATCGAATTCTTACTGGATGTCTGAGTTGATGTTCACGTACCGTCCTCGTCGAGGTAGGAGTAGGACGTGCCACAACTATACCTTGACTATGTGTAAGATATTTAGGCCTACAGACACACTTCATTGGTGAGCAAATTTTAGTTTGTGTACATACTACACTCATTATTTTTTACACCCGTGCATCAGAACTGTTCAATAGTGTTTTTGTTCGGCCCTGGGAAATAGCAAAGCAACTTTAGTTGCTCCAAGCCTATTATTTTAATATTTCTACCATCCAGCTAAAACTAAATTATCATTTTTTTAAAAATAATGCGTCTTAAGCAATTCCGGTCTTCTAGCAATGTTATTTATGTCGCCAAATGTAATTCCTTTACTAAATGTAACAAATGCAATCAACGAAATATGTTGCCAAATGTAATTGATGTTTTAAAAATATTTCTATATTTTGTATTGTGAGTTATTGCGGATTTAAAGAATCATATATTTTTGTCCATTTTATTATATTTTTGTCGTTTTCTTCTCAAATTTTACTGAGGCATAATCCCGTTCCTTCGAATTGAACAGACTTTTGAGATTAAAGCCATCTCTATGATAAATAGATTCTGGGTGGGGGAAACTAAGCAATTGTGTAAATTGAGAAGGGTTATAGTGTCCTATATATATTTTTCGTTCATCAACAATATATTTTCATTATTGTCATGAAAAAAAAATAGTGTTTCTTACTTGTTCACTTTCTTCTCGTGTCAGAAGGATATCCCCGAGTGGCGACACTAAAAGGAAGGAACATAAATTAATCATTTGTACATTGCATTAAAAAATTATAAAAGTAATTTTGATCAACAATTGAAAACTACATCTTGTAAGAAATATTCCCTTGTTAAATTTAAATTATACTATAAGCAGGATCCAGAGTAGACTTTTCTCTAACCTGTAATCATTTGCATATGTTATTAAATAAATATTTTGATCAAAACTTTTAAGACAGTTATACTCATAACTGACATTCTCATTGCCTCTTTGCCGTACTAAAAGTTTTGTGGTCATTAAATAAGACATATACACGCAAAACAAATTTTTGATAACTTCTCGTAGTATATACCAATTCCCATTTTAGATTTAGGCATACATAGGCAGCACATTTTATAATTTTGTTGACATGATAAATGGTAAAATAAATTGAAACATATTTAAACCCACGCCACATAATTGTTTAATTGTTTATTTTTTTTTCGATTGGCAGTGAAAGATACCAAACTGTATTTTATTATTTCTGAGTGGCAAATATAATATTTTTGTAAATTCCTTTATATCGTTACGCTGAATCCGATTTATTTTAAATTTTCAACATTTTATTTGATGTGGAAATTGAATCGTACAAAATGACACCAGAACTAAGATTATGGCTGATATTAAACTTTTTTTTATTTTTTATTTTATAGTTTTTATTTTTTATTTTATAGGCTGATATTTAGTACTTTAGTACTAAATAATTTTGATAATTATATAGTTTCTCTCTCTCTCGTACCCCATAGTTCGAATTTTCGAAATATTAGACATTTATGTTAAACAGAAAGAAGAGACAAAACCGAGATTGGGACTCATGCGGAAGAGATCAGTAATTTTGAAAAGTGGTTTTGAGTATTTTGATTATGTCGTTATACAGACACCCGTAAATATAAATTTCGAAGATTTTGAATTATCCCCATCCATTTTTTCAGATCCCATTAGATCGAATGGCATTCAAACTAAGTCTAACTGCGCTAGAAGTGCTCCATAATTTTTGTATGCCACCCAGTTATGTAATCTGTCAGTCAGTCAGTTCAGTGCTTATAATATATGGCATCGAAAGAATAAGTCTAAAGTTTATGGACTTAAAACAGTAAGATTCAATTGATGTGAAATAACGGCAAAAAATTACTTCAGTAACTTCTCCAACTACTGAATAAGGAAAATATAGATTAGTACAAGTATAAATCCAAGATATAACAGTATACACAAAGTTGTAAAGGAGAACCCGTCTGCATCACTTGAGCAGATGCGAGTCACAATCTGTTTCCAAACAATACTTATTATTAGTTTCTCTATATTAACATTTCGAATATTACATACTACCATTACAAAACGTAATTGATTTGCGGAAATTTATAACCCCCCACATAAAGTACCTGCACTAACAACGACTAAACCTCACTATGTTTTGAATCGAATATTAATTTTCATAAAACGCAGAAAATATCAAAGAAATTCATGCTAATTTTCCAAATTGTTAAATTTTCATAATATTATGAAAGTGTTTTCATTTTTATATAAATTTTACATAAAGTTTATGTAAAGTAAAATTTGCAAAATGTCGCAGAAACTACTTACCATTGGACAGAAATGGGTCCTCAGATCCATCTGTAATTTCAAAAAAGAACATTTCATTAAAAGCTGATATCCTTTAATGTTTCAATCACATAAGAAGTACGCAAATTAAATAAATTCGCATAAATCATGTACATGACCGGCATATCTGAACCACTGTCTAACGTATAAATAACATAATCTTTATTTATTGCAGGGAATAATGGTATTGCATGTGTACATTAATTTTTGAAATGTTAGAAATATTTCAAATCTGATAGTTATCAGATAGAATGATAAAAGAAACATATACGTGAATTATCTTATAAATGTTTCAAATACAGTGATATAAGTAATATATCTTTAATTTATATTAAACATGTTTATATTTTGAAAAAAATTAATGCTAATTTATAAAAAAATATAATAATTATATTGACAATCATTAGCAAATTTTGGAAATTTGAATTAGTGTCTTACATTAATCATTAAGTAAATTTCATTTGTCAAGATTCAAAGTGAAAAAAATATTTTTATAAAATTTAGATAATTTTGGTAGAAATATTATGATAATGAGGCTTGAACAATTTATAGGATAAAATTTTAAACGATCTGAATTGCATGAATTGCATAATCTATCAATTTTTAAATAGAGTGATTTAAACTCTTTATATACGATGACATCTTTTAAGCAACTGTTAAAGCAAGAAATTATAACTTTTTCTAACAAAGATTTACTTCAAATATTTTTATGATGCATGGTAATATTATTATCAGTGTTTCCTAAACACAGTCCCCGAAAAGGAATTACTTTATATTTTTCGCATAAAAATTTAACGGCGCATAATTTGAAATGAAAATATTAAAAAGTCTCTATCGTAAAACACAAGTAGTACAAATATTTAAACTCATTGATACTTATAGAGCAAAATGTATGTAAAAATGCAACTCTTACCATTGTTAGCATGCAAAAAGCTTACGTCTTCGATTCCTAACACTGTAAAAATGCAAAATATCATTTTAAACGTTTACACTACGAAATTATAAGCTTTCACGTAAAAGAGGGAAATACATAATGGAAGGTAGGCAAAGCAATAGTGTAAAGGCAAATAGAAATAAAAGACAAAAAACTATAATCGAAAGGCAAAAAATAATAAAATAAAATAGTAAAAAAGCAAAATATTATTTAAAGAGGCAAAAATAGTTTTAAAAGTTTGGATCGTTATTAAAAATATCTTCACTCACATTCTGCCAGTTTTTCATCTTGGCCTGTGGCACGCAGCATATCCAAGACATCTGGTGTCACAGCTGAAATCATTATGACATGATACATTAAAAATATGATACAACAAATATTCGATATTCTTTACACACCGAAGCTCATATTTTGTTGTTCACATACAATGCCAAAATGTCATTAAATACATAAAATCATAATAATATGTATGGTATTATTACTGACTCCCATTAAATGTATGAAATAATTGACTTCATGCATTTACTGATAGTTCGGAGTAAATTGATTTGTAATAGAAAATAAGTTTTATAAAATTTTGGGGCACCCTCTGTTATTGAATGTGTTGACAAGCGAATTTTTTTTTTTCTGCATTATGAAATTAAAGTGAAATTCCCGGTATGTTTAAATTAATTCAGGCTATGATGTAACTGACAAAATAAAATGATTTTGAGCTTCTCAAACTTTTGTAACTAAATTAAAATTACAGAATGTGAATTTTTAACTATACATTTCTTTTTTCTTTAATCCTACAATATACAAAGAACGGTACTTTAAATTATGCTATTCAACGATTTGTAAAATACAGTGTTCAATTTTAAGTAAATTATTAAAGAAAACGATTGTTTAGGAATTTTTAACCAAAAAATTTAAAGTTTTCAGTGTATTACAAAGTTTTTATTAATTTAAAATTGCGCTAGAGAAGTTGTGGTTATTTTCTTGACTGATCTTTGTAATAAATAATTCATTTATTTCTGTTTGTTGACAGAACCGTGCTAAATTTCGTTTGACCAGTCATGCTATCAGCTGCTGAACTCAAAGCTATTTTCAAGTATTATTTTAAATATATATTAATATTTTGTCATATAAAAAATTTTAAACCTTTTTTTTTCTTTTGCCATTCAGTACTTACGTGAGCTTGCAGCGAATGCTACATGCCCTAAAGCGACGATAGTCAATCCGAGAATAGCTAGCATCTTCATTGGAGCCTTAATCTGCAAAAAATAAAATATCTAGTGAAATAACATTGTAACATCTGTTACGTGGTGTTAACAAATAATTTCAAAACAAAAAGTTTATTTATAAAAAGAGGCCCTATAGACTCATTGTGTCTCACTGTGAAGATTCATTTGTGTCCTAAATATTGCAAATATAAGAAGATTTTGAAACACATAGAATTTTGAAATGATTTTGAATAAAATCAATAATCCAAAAATGTTAATATGTATACTGTGTCTTGTATAATTTGAATTTTTTTAGAATGTTATATTATTTTAATAAAAATTAAATTATAAAGAAAAAGAGATTTAGGAGTTTTTTTACTGATATGTTAAAATACTTAATTTATAACTTTAAAAATTTGCAAAACTAACATTTAAAATGTTAAGTAATTCATTATTATAAAAGCAAACATATTTTAAAATATATTAAAATAATTTGCTTTTATATATATTATTCATATATATAAAAGCAAACATATTTTCAGATTTATGTGCAAATATATAATATAGATTTTATTATGTAAATTATTTGTTTGCAAATAAATAAAATAATTTAGTTATTTGATAGTTAATTAACTTCAAAGCAAAGGGAAACCGTATAAAATTAAAATATTTGAAAACATACAAACGCATTTCAAAACATAATATATAATTTAAAATGTAGAAAATAACCTTTTTTTATATATTTATTTTAATGATCAATTTAAGTATTTACATAGTATTTGCCTCAAATTACAGCATGGACTTAGTTGTCAACAAATTACTTTATCAGTGTCTACTCATAATCATTCGTTACTTTGAATTTCAATCCAGATACTAAATTTTCATTCTACGCTTAATTCAGTCACTAGCATCATTGGAACTATGTACTACTTTTCAACGTTCGTCGATACTGAATACTTCAGTATATCAGCAGCATCCATTATTAGATCAAATTTTCCTGTGCGAATAGCTAGCACATTCTAAAAGTTTATATTTGAGGCATTTTTAATCCTAATAACAAAAATAATGCCTGAAGATTACATTCCAACCATGACTTAAAATCACGAAAATTTTAGAATCTAAAATCACGATATATTTGTTTAAAGCTTCGAGTTGTTTAAATTAAAATATATATTCAAGTGTTATCGGATATGAAATCAAATGCCATACATGAAACAATATTTAAAAAATTAGTAAATGAAAAAGTCATTGTCTGTCTGTCAGACACACTTGCCGATAAATATGGCAATAGAGTTAGAACAACGTCGCCAAATGAACGACTTTTTTTTAAATATCGCTTTTGAGAATAGAATTAAACCTTTGGTAATCCCTGTCTTTTTTAATACATATGTAATTAATTTTCTATGATTCAGAGTATAATAAGTCTCAATGTTAGTCGATCAGAGGAGTTTTGTTCGGATTTCTTATAGAATTTGCCTATTTTAAAACCACCTAGGGACTCGTAAAATATTTGTGTTTTGTCATTGTGTTATAGTAGTTAAAAACATTGAATAATGTCAATGGTCTGTGTGAGTCCGGAGTTTTTAGGAAAGCAAGTTTTGAAAGTGGGCATATGGATTGAAAGTGGGCATATGGGAAAGTGGGCATATGGGTTTGAAAGTGGGCATCTGCTGCATTACTTTCTGCATATCAGTGTATGATGAATTTATCATCTAGTATATATTATAAGAATATATGTTCATGATAGAAGAAAGCCGAGTGAAGTTAGAAAATGCAAAGTATAAGGCGCTCTTACCTGATACCTTCTGTGAATCCTTATTTCCGAAGTAATGGACAAAGTGCACAAGCTTAAACTCGTATTTATATGTAATAGATTTCTTTACATCTATAGAACGGCACAATACGTTATGTGACACAGGTGTAGAGGATAATTAGTTCATTTTTCTTTCCAAATTCTCTTCTTAATAACCCCATCTGCAAAGATACAAATATGGTATTTGTATACACTTAATTTTGCAAACAAAAATAAATGCTCTTCGCTGTTTATTTGGCACCTGCTAATCAAGTATTTCAAAAGACGCAATTACGCAATTTCCATATAAAGAGAAAAATAATGGATTTGATATGAAAAATAAAACACTTGTGTACGTACATTTTGAAAAAAAAATTGATTTCTAAGAAATTAATTTAATTTAAAACAGTATATATATATATATATATATATATATATATATAATGAGTTTTAAAAGGAATTGAAATGGTCGTACGGTCAGCGTCAATACCGTCACTTGGCTAACACAACGCGCATTACAATGACCCATCGTACAACGTTTAAAACGATGTTCTCACTCAAGGGCAATTTGTAATGGATTTTCTGCTTTGATACTATAAGTTATTTACAAGGTTGCCTTTCAGACATACTCGACGGTGCTACGTACAATTGTCGGATTCTGAGAAAAGTCTCATCATAGACCTAAGGCAAGTTTGAACAACAATCTTCTTTTTTGGTGGCAATGCTCATTTTTAACACTTTAGAACATAGTTTATGACTGTTCATTCTGTCTATCTGTATGTATGTCCTTTAGCACGATAACTGCCGTAAAAATGACTTTATCAAAATGAAATTTTAGTATTTTGTTGAGACGGTCTGTGGGACATATGAGAATGTAAATGAATAATATCACCCAATTAGTTTTGGATTGAACCCAGGTTGAAAAAATTAAATACATTGAACCCTATGGAACCTAATTTTTTAAACATTTTTAAGCGAATTTAAAATTCACAAATTGCTTCGAAAATGTTAGGATTCAAATATATATTCATTATATTCAAATTATTCCATAAAATATATAAAGAAAATGTCAGCAAATTATATTTAGTAGTATTTTAGATAAAAATTAAAATAATAATTACACTCGTATCACATGAAGAGATCACACGACCCACTTTAGAATAAAATATGGCATCCATCTTGTGTCAAAATCATGATTTTTAAAGTTCTTTTTAATTTATATTTAGTGTTGTATCCGTCCTAAAACCGCATTATTTTTGCTTAATTTCTGTGCATCTATATGTGTTCTGAAACAGAGTAATTACAATATATTTGAGTTTAAATGCTCAATAACATCCATCCTGTGTCAAAATTGTGATTTTAAAAGTTCTTTTTAATTTATATTTCGTGCTGTATCCTTCCTAAAACCTCATTATGTTTGCTTAATTCTGTGCATCTATATTCTGAAACAACGCAATTACAACATATTTGAGTTTAAATGATCAAACTTTGCTTATTTCTACAACAAACGTTAATTTTCACTTATGGAGAATGTAAATATATCAAGCTGTAAGATGAGTTGTATAAGAATTGCTGAATTTCTTTAACGCAAAATTATTTGTAATATATCTGATATGAATGAAACATTTAGTGATTTTGCATAGAGAAGCAGACGATTTTATAACAGACTTTTTCGATGAAGTTTTAAGCATAGAGTTTACTTACTTTTACCTCCACGGTTTTAAATTTTTATGTAAAATAAATTATTGCAATATTGTGATGAGTAAAAGGAATGGAATAAAAGTGTATGAATGAAATTTTTACTTCTTTTTTATAGATAGTCAGACGATTTATATTTCAATGACGCCATTTGAATTAAATTTATTTTTTCGATGAAGTTTTCAAATATAATAAATTATGGTAATATTGTTATAATTTTTAACGTATTACCGCTGAAAGTATTGCGTTTTAGATATGTTTAAATAAAAATGCATTGCAGTTGGAAAGTGTTTCATAATGAATGTTTTATGCATGATTGATCTTTCTTGTTTATAATACTTTAGTAAATGCATTAAATAGTCCAGGGTCATAGTGCCCATGGTTTTTGAGAAGCCATAAGATTGTCAAGCAACCAATTTTTTTTTTTCAGTTTTAAATTTTGCCTCTTCTCTTTGCACAACATAAATAAAATTTGAAGATATCCAGTGACAGTCACATGAAGTTGACTGTTGCAAATAAATAAGATGTATTTTGTGATTGAACCATGATTTTGATTTTATAAATTTTAAAGAAGGATATTGTGTAGTATGAAATAAATATTATGTTGCGTAAATTAAGATATATGAAATGATGAAAATACGTATAAGAGAATTAATGACCCTGGCAGAGATCTATAAACGTAAGCAAAAGTAACTGATTCTGTGTTGAAAGTAAACTTTTTATTTTACAAATTCATTTACTTACCTCTTGTCATTGGTACTGGAATGAGGATATACCAACCATAAGTAAGGATAAGCCCGTTTAACTGCCGGTGTTGTTGGATCACTGTAAGAATATAAGCTTGGATAGGAAGTAATTTAAAGAAAAAAATGGGTTTTGAAGGAAATAAATGTGAGTTTTGAAGAAATTAATTATGAGTTTTGAAGGAATCAAGAATAAGTATGTAAATAAGACAGTTGATAATATAAAGTTATTGAGAAGTAATAAGTAAACATATGAAAATAAAGACTTCTTCTTTTGGGAAAAAGGAGTTGGAGATTTAAGTGAGATTTAAGAGGTAAATAATGTGTGCATACTTGATACAATATAGAATTGAAAGGAAAATTATCTAAATAAAGAGTTAGACTGTAAACAAACATATATTTTATATTCAGTGAAAATTTAGAAATATTATTTTATTTTAAAATGTTATATTGGACGTGTAATTTATTATTATAATTGGAGCAAGAAGTCTATTGGTCTAGTGGGTTTTTAAATTGAATGACAATATCAAAACCATTTGGAGTTATTGTACAGGATTCACTAAACTTAGAATATGTACCCTCGACTTAGTATAAATGTCTTATAAACAGTGTAACTAATGGAATTTTTTAGTAACTACGTATTTTTATAAAATTTTGAAATTATATATAGACACATAGTAGGATATTGTACAGGGTGTCCCAAAAATGACTGACACATTTGAAACGTGCATTTAAAAAAAAAAGCAGAAGGGTATAGAAATGTAGCGTTTGCTGCATTGTACTTGGGAAACCCGGAAATTTTATTCAACCGATTTTTCAAAATTTATTACAAAGGTCACCAACAGATGGCGCTGCTGAATGGGAAAAAACTAATAAACGGTATGACCATGTTGCAAAAACTACAAAACGATGTTTTCAAAATAACACCATTTGCAGCAACAACATGGAGCAATCTGGGAACAAAATTCGTAGACACCTGTGTAAACATTTCAGCCGGAATAGTCCGGTTAAGAAACATCGCTGTTCCAACGAATTCCTATTTTCAACGAATAAACCAACAGCAACTTGAAATCTTTGAGAAGCACACGTTAGCAGAATGCTGAGCAAAATACAGAATGGAGATTTGACAGTATGCGTTTCCCTGCAACTCTCACACAACTGCAGCGCCATCTGTTAGTGACCTTTGTAACGAATTTTGAAAATTGGTTGAATAAAATTTCTGGGTTTCCCAAGTACAATGCCGCAAACGTTACATTTCTATCGCCTTCTGGTTTTTTTTAATGCATTTTTCAAATGTGTCAGTCATTTTTGGGACACCCTGTATGAAGTACATGTACTTTCATTTAAGTATTTAAAAATCATATTTAATCACATATAACCTTGGAATTAGTATTTTAATTGCTGAATTTGTTGAAAACTATTTTATTATTAGGTATTTTATAAATTTATGGTATCCCATCAAGCACCGTAAACACAAATTTCATGACACTGTGAGAAGAATGAATGGGGTGTTCGAGTTCCCCTGATCAAGGAACAAACACTAGATTTTTTTAAACATAAACAAATGTACAACACTTACACAACATAACATAAAGAATAATGTATTGAATTATTGCCATACTGTATCATTTGTCTATAAGAAATATTTGTAATTAGAGAAGGAATCTTTATATTATTGTCGTAAATGTACGAAATATGTACAGTTCCTAGGTTTGTAAATAATTATATTATCAATGCTTTTATATTATAATTGTAATTCTGATTTTTATTTTCCATTTTTATTTTTGATTTTATATTGAAATGCTATGCTTTGAAAAGACCTGGTAGTAAAGTATGTCTGCGCCCAAGCCTTTTGTTTTCGGATAGGAATATGAAACTGAAATTTTAAGTTTTACCCAAAAACATTGACTTCGGCTTTTATTCCTTAAATATTGATTTTAGACATATATAATAAATTACAAAGTTGCGTAAAATAGGTACAGAATTTTATTAAATCGATAAAAATTTTGAAGGGAATTAAAATTTAAGAAATACAAAATTTAAATTTTTATATTTCACCCGTATAAAAACATTTCCAATGAGAAAAATGTGCCCCATACACTAATAAGATTATGTACAAAAGTTCAGCATTTTGTCATAAAAAGTCCCAGAGATATGAAAAGACAAAAATGTTGACTTAAACCATTTTTCGATGCATCGACTTGGATTCTCAGGGGGAAAAATCATGTCGGCAGATCACGTTTCAGGGATCATACACAAATTACGAAAACACACAATGATTACATAAATAAATAATAATTGTGAAACAAATCCACCGGAAGGTTGTCGATTATTGGGAAATGTACGTTGATGTTCCCGTGCAGTTTCGTTAGCATTGCGATTGCATGAACTGTACAGTATAAGCATTTATGAATTTCTTCGTTGCGGCACTGCGACATATTGTCGGTGCAGGTACACTCTCAAAACTACACTCTCAAACTACACTCTGAAAATGTAGCAGAAATGTGAAATACTTAAGGGTCCCTCAGACTGCCGCGCTGCGCGCGCAATGCTTGCATAAGCGAGGCGAATGATCAATGGCAGAACAAAAATAACTTTCTCATGTGATGATACGCCTGTTGTGATTATGTGACGCACCGATCAGAGGCAGATTATTGCATATGTATACATTTCTAAGCTGTTTTACTGTTCATTTTGATTGTGCTATTTCCAAGTTTTTTTCTGTAATTAATCATGTAAAATTTTAAGGTATTTTTCAGGAAGCAATATTTTTATGAAATTGTAAATAAATCGAAAGGTAAAAAGCAGATATTAATTGCCTATGATCCATTTCTGCGTTCGTCATTTGCACTCTTCCTGTAAACATTTACATTTTAATTCGTGATTAATCCCTCGCCAACTTCGTTTAAATATATCTCTGGGACTTTTTATGATAAAATGCTGAAATTTTGTGCATCACCTTATCAATGTATGAGGCAGATTGTACTCATTGGGATATGCTTTTGTACGGGGGCCGTATAAAAATTTAAATTTTGTATTTCTTAAAATTTAATTATCTTTAAAATATTTATCGATTTCATAAAATTCTGTACTTTCTTTACACAACTTTGTAATTTATTATATATGTCTAAGGTCAATATTTAAGGAATAAAAACTGAGGTCAATGTTGTTGAGACACCCTGTATAATATATATATATATGTATATATATATATATATATATGTATATATATATATATATATATATATGTATATATATATATATATATATGTATATATATATATATATATATGTATATATATATATATATATATATGTATATATATATATATATATATATATATATATATATATACACACAAGGGTTGGACAAAATAATATGAACACTTGTAAAAAAAGACAAAATCTTTATTGATAGGCTAATGGTCCTGCTTTTTCATAAATAAGAGTTTGTAGCCGACGTGGAATGGACAAATACAAGTTATTCACAAGAGTCACATGGATACTTAGTCACTCCTCCTGCAAAAGTTTGCTAATTCAGAAAGTGTCCTGGGAGGTGGAAACCAACTGCGCGGTTTGTCCTCCAAAATGAAACAGAAAGGATCAATTATATTTTGATTATGGGATTGAGGGGGCCACACGAGGTATTGTACTTAATTATTGTATTTATTAAACTAGTCTCGGACAATTTCAGCAGTGTGAATGGAAGCATTATTATCTTGGTACACAGGTCATTCATCAGGGAACAAAGTTTGCACCATTGGATGAAGATGATCGACCAGAATACTGACATAATCCCTTGCTGCAACCCGCCCATGCTTACAACAAGTGGACCGAGACCACAGTGCAACATCGCGCCCACACAGCATCACTGATACCCCATTCATGCTGAACGGTAGGGAGGAGACAGTTAACATGATAGGTTTCTGCTGGCGTCTTCCAAACGTAAACAAGTTCGTTTATCTGGAATAATGTGAACAACGATTCATCTGACCAGATAACATTCCCAATTGTTGTTGTGTCCAATTTTAATGCTCGCGACATCATTTTCGTCGTTCCAAGGTATTGCATGCTGTAACCAATGGTTTTGGGATCGCTGCTCTACTGTGAATGCCTGCCGCATGCAGTTCACGCTAGATGTTTTTTGATTCTACAGCTTCCTGTAGATGTGTATTCACCTCAGATATTATCTCGGATGTTGTTGTCATGTGTACTTTCTTGCCACATTCCGCTTCAAATCCCTCGTGTCTATATCAGTCAGCTTGGACCGTCGGCCAAGTTGTGCTTGGCAAATGATGTCTTTCCCTGTTTGATATAGACTGTCATTACAGTCGACACGGTACTGCTCCCGAAACCAACAAGGGTGGATGTTTTCGTTACTGAGGTACCGGCATGACGGGCTCCAGCAATCAATCCTCTTTTGAAATTTGAGAGGTCGGCCATAATGAAATTTAGTTTTAACACCGCAATATATTTTGCATCCAACCGCTATTACTGCCACTCACAGACTGATGTGTGCACATTCTCGCCCGCTAGAAGGCACGCTTCAACACTAAAAAGCGGATGCATACGACAGGTTTCCCTCGAATATTGTTATTACACAGGTGTACATATTATTTTGTCCAACCCCTGTATATGTATTTATTGAAAAACTAAGAAAGTATCTATGCATTCCATTCTCAATATGAATGTACGATATCGGAACAAGGAATGAACGTAGCCATATGCAAATCACAGTACCTGTAGAAGATAGAGTCATATGCAAATGATTAAGTTCCCGTACGTATCGAGTCACGTGAGCTGTATATCAGCAATTAACAGCTGGGGAACAAGACTTTATCCTGGAGTTACTTGACGCGGGTTTTCCGATGCGTGGAATTACCACGCGAATTGCGCACAACGTGAGTACTATCCAGCGATATGTGACACGATGGACGCTGAAACATCATAGAATACGCCAAAGAGGGAGTGGATCAAACAGGCGCATGACAGAGCGCACAGACCTGCCGATTCACCCAACGGCTCATCGAGACCCATTCGCAACGGCAAGTGACATCATAAACAGCCTACCACCATGAACGGTTGGATCTGTGTGCACCAAAACCATTCGCAACAGGTTTCATTAAGTACAGCTGCGCGTACGCCGGTCAGACACTGGATTGCCATTAAGTGTTTGACACAAGGATGCAAGTCTGGCGTGGTGTCATCGTCATCGCATCTGGCCCAATGAATGGCATCGGATATTGTTTAAGATGAATCTCGCTTCTGTTTGTGGAGGAATAACATCCATGGACAGGGGGGGGCTGTTTTCCGGGGAACGCCACTTGCCAGCCCTTATCACCGAACGTAACACCGGGTATCATGATTTGGAGTGGTATCATGTTCCATAAGCGGACAGCTCTGGTGCACATGCGCACATTGTAGGTAATCTAACAGTGGACATGTATGTCACACAATTTGTGAAGCCTGTGGTTCGGCCACTGGTGCAGGCCGTCCCCGGCACAGTATTCCAGAAACACAATGCTACACCGCACATAGCATCGCAAACTCTCAACAACCTGAACGGAATACCCATCCTTTCCAGTATAATGTACATCTAAATCTGAGTTTATGTATTGACTACATTTGTATCGCTGCTTTGGTATAGATAATCTTTATAAGTAATTTCTATTCTAAAACGAATGGCCCAAACTTTAGAACTTCTTGATGTATTGCTTGAATTTCTTTTAAATATATCTAGAGCATTGGATTAAAATAAGAATGCTACTTGTATGGTGTGTTACATATATGAAGAGCTATAAAATTCATGATATCATCAAGTATCATGAAATGTGCATTATTTGGCGACCTCAGTGACAAATTTGTTTGAATATTGCTATTTTAGCGATACTTTAATATTATGCAATATTGACGAAAATGTTGCCAAATTTACAAAAATAGCATCAAAGTTTCGAAAATGACTCCCAATTGTGGAATACATAATTAACACATTATATTGTAATGGTGTATATTGATTGGCAGATGTTATCAATATTTTGAATTGCCAATTTACTTCTTTGAATTGCCAATTTACTTATGTAAAATTAGTTTTCACTTCAAACTAATTTTACATGTAGTCATCCAGAAAAGCGCCAGCCATCCACGGCCGCTGTGTACTTTTCGAAGTAAACAAAAACATTGCATTTAACCCGTTGTTATCATTATACTGTATTATACATTCAAAGTTTTTCACTAGTACCATTTATATGTTGTTGTTGTTGAGACCCAGACCGTCCGACCTACCAGAAAGGTGTACGGTAACCATTTATATGTGTATAACGTACATCTAACCCTGAGTTTATGTATTGACTACATTTCTATCACTTCTTCCGTACAGTTAAACTTGAGAAGAATATTTGGAATTTTCTAATACATTCAGTTACAATAATGTAAATTCAGGCATTAATTCCGTATCTCAAATTTTATATTAAAACATCATTTATGTATAAAACAAATAATAAAACCATTTAGATTTTAATAAAACTGACATTATAACATATGTGGAGGTTAAAAAGGATTATCTTCATTAATAAGGGAATATGCCCGTCTGTGAGTAATATGTATGCAGTATGATACGCGAAATCTAAGCGTCGTTTAATCAAGAAATTTGGTACACAGGCACATCTTGATAATCACAGCCGCAATTCGGAGTTACTCTTTTTAATTTTGAATTATTTATTCAGTTATTTTATATTTCAGGCTGATATTTACACGAATCGATTTTTTAGCGACCTAAAATATCATAGCAAAAGTTTTAGAACATAATCTTAAAAATCGAAAAATTATATTTCAAACAGACTATGAAAGAAGTACAATGAGTAGACATCTTATAGTATTTTTTAAAAATATATATACTTTTCATAAGTTTTAAAACTCTCCTTTATTCGTATTATTATATACAAAATTTGACATTCCATCCAGCGTTCATATTTCAACAGCTGCAGATAAATATATTACAAACTACTCCAGAAAAAGAATTTATAAACCCAGCAGTTTATTTATCATAAAAAAAAAATTCCCACTTATGTCATGCATTTTTTGAATGGATCGAACGCATCTCGAACCCTCCTGAAGCTTGTCTATCAGTTGAAGCCCTTCTACATGCGCCAGGACTGTTGATCCTTCTTCCGGCTGCTCCACCACTGAGACCACTTTCCACAAAACTGTGCGTAGAATAAGCGGGATTGTCAGAAGCACTTACTTCCTTTAAGGGTGGCCGTCAGTAAATCTTCTGCCCTATCCGCACTTTGTGAACGTTCTCAGAACACTTTTTTCTCAGAAATTCCGCTCAAACAGTTGCGAAATATTTTCTGAAAGATAAAATGCAATGCTTATATTACATTAAAACTAAATTTATTACTCAATAAAGTATAGAATATATTTTTATTTTAATCCAAAACATTTTTGGTGCTGCCATCTTTTATCTTAATCTAATTCATACCTATTATTTTTATTTTTTAATGAACAATTATAAATGTATATTCCTTCTAATAAAGTATTAAATACAACAACAGATCATATTTTATAATGCCACAATCACGAAAAGGTAATTTCTCGTTCTATAAATTTGATAAGGGGATCTGAATGTACATGACTGAGGATTGCAGCTTTGTCTTCAAGTGCAACTTCAATTGCCTTTCCGTGATTGTGGAATTATTATATATGATTTGGTTTTGTATTTAATAGCATATTAGAAGGAATAGACATTTAAAAAAGTTCATTAAAAGATAAAAATAGTCAGTATGAATTAAATTACTACAACAGATGGCATCAACAAAAATATTTTGGATTAAAATAAAAAATATATTCTATATTTTATTGAGTATTAAATTTAGTTTTACTATAATCTAAGCATTGCATTTTATCTTTTAGAAAATATTTCGCAACTGTTTGAGCAGAATTTCAGTGAAAAAGGTGTTCTGAGAAAGTTAACGAAGTGCGGTTAGGGCAAAAGATTTATTGACGCTTACCCTTAACGTTTTAATGAACGGACTGTTGAATATATGGCCATTGCCATTCTCATAAATTTTGGTTTAAATGTAGAGTTTCTTGTCTACATATGCAATTTCACGATGATTTGTTCTTAAGTGATCGTTTCAACAACTCACTGACACATAGACACACGCAAACATATTGTCAAAAGTTTTCGTACTTAAAATAAAATTTTGAATTATAATAAGTAGTTGAATAAAATTCCACACGTGTATTAGAATTATATAGCGTTAACACGCCGTATGATAAAACAACTTTCAGTGGATCCCGTCCCATGTGGATATTCACGGAAACGAACTGGCGGATTCCCTTGCTAGGGAGGGACTGGATCTTCCTGTTCCTGCTGCCGAGGAGCTTACTTACCTGGAACTATTCTCGAGGTAAAAGGCCCACAACAAGGAAAAATGGCTTCTGCCTCCCTCTCACTACTGGTATAGGGGAAATAGACCAGGACTTTTTCTGTCTCTTCCTTGTGACAGGCAACTCAACACTTGTCTAACCCGGCTAGCCAGTGGACACTTGAAAGGCCTGTTGTATTCTGGAGGCCAAAAAACTTTTCCCATTTGCACTAAGTGCCGACAAGTCCAGGCTTCGCCAGAACATATTTTGGACTGCCTCGGGCTGGACAGGGACGACATTTATGGTTCTCCCCTTTTGGTATCGGATTTTTTTAAAGTCAACGGTTTTACTGATCTGATATGACTCCGTCAGACCAGATGGGAGATCAGCAACAACACAACAACATGATAAAACAAACTAGAAGACATATTTATGTTGAATAGTTCTATATTAGATAAATATTTTTATTAATCATTCACAGATCAAATATGCAAATCAGTGTCTCATAGACACAACTCAATCATTATCCATACAATTTATCAATCTTCTGAAGGTCAGTGCTAGTAGCTTCATTTCTCTGACCAACGTAACTTGTGTCGACATTTTTGTTGTAAATCTCAAAGGCAGGCTTGCCAGATTCTGGAGCGTTCATTTCATAATGCATCACCGAGTAGTAATCATAGTCTCCCAATATAATGTAATCTTCGGAACTACCTTTTTCATACTGAGATCTCCACCCTGTAAGACAATGTCCGTTAAGAAAGCAATCGTACTAATGTTATAAATACAATGGCGAAGTCTTCTTTTTTTATTGTTGGCACATAAAGCATCTTTATCTGTTTTGCAAGACACGATTCGGCGATACAATGCGTATTGAATATTTTTAGGTAGATATAAATTAATCTAAATTATTTGATAATTAGTGATTTAAACTTTTTAAAAATAAGGCTCAAATCCCTTCTGAATCATTAAGACAGTGATTCAATGTACTGTGCTTTAACCAAGGAGTTTGAAAAGAAACAAAACTCCTGCGAATGAAATACTTAAATATACCATAATAATTTGAGAAATATATCTAGGTGTTGCTAGGTGTTTATTTATTAAAGTCTATTATTAATGTAGTATTATTAATGTGTGTATGTTTTTATTTTAATTAATGTTCCCTATTTAGGAGAAGTAATATGTAAATTTTCGTAGTTGTATAAAAGAGTACAAAATATATAGAGACAAAAATAAATTTAAAGGTAATATTAATTTAAACGCATATCGAAAGTTTTTTATTGTTTGAGTTCTAATTTGAAATGCACTGATATTTTATTTCTGCAAAAATAAATATATTAAGTAAATACAGTTTATATAAATATTGTATAACTTAATACGAGTCTTTCTCCATTGAAAACATGACAATGTGGTGGGACTTATTTTACCTGAATTATTGTTGTTGTTGTTGTCTTGTCCCTAACTGTTTACATTTAAGGAAGAATGTGTGCACACCTGAATTATTGTAGCAAACGATTTTGACCTTTTTTTAGTTCCAATTCGTTCGCTTTATCTCCATGCTTTTTAGCAGTATCTTTTGCATGTGTTGCCACATTCAAATAAATTAAATATTCGCGATTATGAAAATGATTCATTGCCGACAATAGAGAAATATTATTTGGTTTAAATTGCGTGGTAAATGAAATAACATAAATGCATTACTAATTAACGTAAGGAAAGTTTCCAAATAATTTCTATACTTCAAATAACACCAACCTGAATATACTGTGTAATATTCATTATATATTTCTTTAATTTTATGATTCTGCGAAATCTAATTATATATATACATTGACTAGATGGTTTATATAGTAACAAATGTTGATCTTAATATTGGGTTAATCACAAATATATTTTTCAGCGACAATCCAGGAATTTAATGTTTTGTTTAATTGTGCATAGCTTGCAATTTAGAGGTAAAATGATAGAAATTTAAATTTTGATGTATCGAATTGATGTTCGAATGAAGACAAATGTGCAATTTTACTTTTCAGAATAAATGAGAAACTCCTTCTTTTAAACGAGCGGATGCACGAACGCTTGAAAGCAGATACACGAATTCGTGCGATTAGCAATCCGAGAAAAATGTATTTAATATTTTTATCGAACATTTTTATAATATTCTGTAGAGGGGTGCTGTACAGCAAAACGTTCCGACGGTCGTGTGATAAAAAATCATACTTTGAGTTAGATATTTTAAATTTAGTGTAATTATAAGATTATTTGAATGAAAGAAAATATACAATTTCATTTTTCTAATATTTTTTACATTGGGTGTGCCGTACATCAAATTGGTCACTTTGCATAATAACCGAGAAAAATCTTCATTTTAGTGAGATAAAGACATACATATTGAATCACTGTTAAATAATTCAATACAACACACTGTCAATTTATTTTTTTAAATATAAATTTGAAATATAAACTGTTTGGAAAAGGCACTTACAAGTGAGAAAAAATTTAATATGAAGGAAATGTAATATGATGAAAATGTAATATGATTGAAAAAATATAAAGAAAAATATAAAACGTAATATGTAGAAAAACAATATTATATTTCAATAGTTTGTATTTTAGGAGTTGCGTGCTCTAAAATGCTTGCCCTATTAATAATTAACATCCTCTCTTAAGTGAGATAGAAAGCATACTTCGAGATAGAGATTTTACATTTGGTGTAATTATATATTATTCGAATGGAAGAAAGTGTACAATTTTCGTTGTTTAATATGTATATACATTGGGTGTGTCGCACACTAAATTTTTCGATTTGCATAATAAATGAGAAAAGTCCTCTTCTTATTAAGATAAAGCAAGTTCAGCTAGTAAGGGGTTAAGCCTTCCGATTCGCGTATCGAGTTACTTGGTTTAACTCTTTGAGTACCAAGCCCCTTTTTCCGCTAGTACCTCCGAATCCCAAAGACGGCCGAGCAGTGGATGGCCATTTCCGACCCCCTGGAAGATACTGACACTTAATGAAAGACTGTTAATGGCTGGCGAAGCCCCGCGTTTCTGTAAGCATCTGCGTCAGCGAGCATGGGACACGTAGGCTGTCATATGGTGCGTCCAGATTGAATGAGCTATCGAAGCGAGCTCTAGGGCTGATGAATGTCAGTTAGCAAAGACAGTCCCTGACGGGTATTTTACGTCTGCTTAATACGAAAGTGCTCACGAAACGGGCGTCAGCGAGAAGGAGGCGAAGCCTCCTCACTCGCGAAGAGAGTTAAGGGAGTGTAGCGAGCAGGGGGTGGAACCTCCTAGTATTAAAAATGAGGTGTGCTTATAGTGAGGCCGTTAAAATCGAACGTGTATACGGATAGTAAAATCTAATTACTTTCTGGAATGTTTTCTTCAATTACTCTGACGAAGTTGTCTCGGTCAGGACGGTTGTGCTCGTGCTGCATACCAGATGCGTGGATGAACTCGTGCTGGATGACACCAGTTTCAAGACAATAGCTTTTATTTAAGGAAACGGTCTGTTGATTGCCTATTCGACCCAAATTGGAGTAACACCTGAAACAAGATAATATGATTTGAATTGTATTTAAAATAAAACGTGGGACAATACAGATATATAGAAGAGTTATCTATATTCTCTATTTGAGTTTGCTGATGTACTCACGGGCACCTAGAGATGTTTTTTCGAAAGGATGGGGATCTTGCATTACAGCTTCTTTTCTTTCATTGGACTTTCAAACAATTATTAGCGCAGAGAGAAAAATATTAGTATTTATAATATCAATAATTCTAAGCAAGAGAAAGCTTGACGATAAATAACTGAAATAGTTAGCCAAATTGTATTAATTCCATTTCCCCCAAATTGTTTGAACTTAGAAAGAAGTACCAATTTTCATATGATAGTTTGACTTATCAATAAATTTTCTGGAATTTTTTGTTCATATTCTTAGAACTTTATTAGTTTTTAAAATATTTAAGTATTTTTTTTTCCTTTTTTGCTTTTGTTTTTCAACTTTTAGTGTTTTCTAGGCTTTTGAAAATTTCTTAGAGCATTTCTACTTCATGGTAATGTTAAAAACTTAAGTTTCTTTGAAACTTTATAGAACTTTCTATGATTCTTAATATATTTTAGAACTTTTTTAATTTCGTATAACTTTCTAGAACTTTCTGTAGATTTAAGAAACATTGTTAGAAATTTCTTAGGTTCTTGAAATATTTTCAGAAATTTCCCAGTTTTGTAAAAATTTCTTAGAATTTTAGTTCTTTATAGAGAATTTCCTAAAACTACTTTTTTTGTAAAATTACAATGAACTTTCTTAGTGTGAGGCTGGACAATGCCAATTAACTATGTGTCAAACAATATGTAGTTATTTAAAAGTTAACATGAAGGAAGTGTCAATCAGAAATAGCCGGAGCAACCATTTTAGTTGTAACATTGCCTTATGCTAACTTATAAATTCTATAAATTCTTACACACTGCATTAATGTTTTGCATAAAATTTCTTACCCGCTTCCGCTTATAACATATATGTAGTCTGTGTCACTGGGTTCGTATTTACGAATTTTCAAGTTCTTCAGCCTACTGCTTAAATCTTCGAGAGCGTAGTAAATTGTATTTTGTTGATCTTGGCCTAAAAAGAAAATACTTTATTAACATATGTGAGTTAAATAGTTGAAGCGTTGACTTTCCTATATAAATAAAATACAACGTTCTCATTAAATCACTGAATCACACGATCATCACATATCGAGATTACACCTGCAGCTAGAAATCTGACTTTTTTATAAGGTTGTTTCTCGCAGCTTCTGAAAAGTAATACACTAAATAGGGCCCGGTCACTTAAACCGCTGCTGTAAACCCTCGGATCAGTTAAGGGGTCTGGATTTTCGACATTAAACAGGGAGATTTTCATATCTCATGGCGGGATTGAGAAAACATAGGTGCTATATGAACCAGGAGATCAAGCACCGTATCACTCTAAATCCTTAGTAAAGAAATCTAAATTTTTCACGAATTTTGCTCGTGAGTCATTGATAAACACTAGAAAGATATTTTTCCCGTGACTTATAATGTTGCGAAGTGTAGGATGAACGAGAAAGAAGATCATCGTATCTGTGCAACATTTCATACCAGAAACCTGAAATTTTAGAGGAATGTTTCTCAAGAGTAGCTGGTAAAATCCGATCAACAATTTTGCAAAATCGCTAAAGACTTTCCTTATATAATGTAATGAATTTACTACTTTTACAGTAAAAAATAGGTTTTTCTTATAGTAGATACTAATATTCTTTTCAAGATATTGAATTTTCGACAATTAGTTGTCATTTTCATTGATTTAGCGTCATTTTTATCCATTTGGCGAGATTTTCGTTAATTTGGCAACATTTCAAAAAGTCGCCAAATTGGCGACATTCCGCCAAATTTGTTGCCAAAATCTCGCTAAGCGTTATGGATGAAGAAATAAGCTATTTTTACAGAAGATAAATGACTATTGGCGTTCAAATACAAAAGTATTACTCAAAGTATCTTTTTTTACAATGGAACGAGCTAGATCCACGAGAATGATGTCACCCAATTTATCGCATGGTATTACATATGAAAAGTGAACATGTTTCTCAGTAGGAAAAATTTTTATTTTTATTTTATATGACTTTTGATAATTTTTTTAAAAATGTGCAATATCTCGAGAATAGTTCATGTTAGCGTTCTAAAATTTATGTCAATCGTTTTCTGATGAAAAATTGCATAAGAAATGTCTATTTGCGTAACTTTATTAGCGGTTTTGATTTTTTGGCGATTTTTTAAAAATTTTATTCAAAAATTTAGGGGGGGGGGGTTGAACATTCGATTGCGTATAAAAACAATAGGCTTCCAGTGTTTACGGATTGTGATTTTTGTACTGAATTTGGTTCAAATCTGTTCATTCGTTCGTCAGTTATCATCTCCACAGACTCACTGACACACACACTCACACATACTTTCACACACACACACACACACACAAACATCACTTCAAACATGTTTGATTCGTGATCAGGGATGCTTGAAACGCGCTCTCC
The DNA here is from genome assembly GCA_951213105.1 of Amaurobius ferox. Classification (NCBI taxonomy): domain Eukaryota; kingdom Metazoa; phylum Arthropoda; class Arachnida; order Araneae; family Amaurobiidae; genus Amaurobius; species Amaurobius ferox. The sequence goes on from OX578149.1 coordinate 19,397,000, forward strand.
CGTCGGAAACTCGAATTCGAATTTTCGACCCCGTCACAATACTTTCCTTATAAAATTATGTATATAAGAAAGTAAATAGTGACATTTGTTCCCTAGGGAGATACTCTACTAATTATAATGTTATTTTATTTAATTTTTCTCAGCATTGTGAGCGTATTATAGAAAAAGACAAAATCAAAATTCTAAGAGTCTAGAAGTAACGTCAGATATCACTGTAAATCGAGGACGCTAGATAGAACTGAAAATCGAGGTGTATTACTTTAAGAATAAAATCTATTTGTCAGCTACGGATTCGAACATGACGAATTGATGTGAACGGACCATGTTCCTAACATTATTTCGTATATCACCTACTTTTTGTTTCAATTCTTCCCTTTAAAGTGTATTTTTAACACTTTACAACAAAGTTGAAAAGTGTTTATGACTTTGTTCATTCTGTCTGTCTGTCTGTCCGTTAGCACGATAACTGCCGTAAAAATGACTTAATCAAAATGAAATTTTAGTATGATGTTCAGACGGTCTGTAGGACCTATGGGAATATAAATGAATAATATCACCCAATTAGTTTTGGATTGAACCCGGGTTGAAAAAATGGAATACATTGAGCCCTATGGGACCTAATTTTTCAAGCATTTTTTAAGCGGATTTAAAATTCCCAAATTACTTCGAAAATTTTAGGCAATATTCAAATTGTTCCATAAAATATATAAAAAAAAATTCAGCGAAATATATTCAGTTGTTTTTTAAATAAAAATTAAAATAATAATAGCACCTCTTATATGAAGCGATCACGTGTCCATGATATGAAACGATCACATGACCCACTTCAAAATGATACATGGCATCCATCTTGTGTCAAAATCGTGATTTTTAAAGTTCTTTTTAATTCATATTGAGTGTTGTATCCGTCCTAAAACTATTTTATTTTTGCCTAAATTCTGTGCATCTACATACTGAAACAACGCAATGACAATATATTTCAGTTTAAATGCTCTTCCAAATTTCATTATTTCTAATATTAAGCCTATTTTTCACCTATGTAAAATGTAAACAGCAAAATATGTAGAATGAGTTGTATTAGAATCGATGTAATTCTTTAACACAAAATCATTTAGTCCATGCAGTCTGCTTAGCTGATATGAATGAAATATTCATTGATGTTAGAAAGAGAAGGACGATATTTTTCGATGAAGTTTTACGCATTGAGTTTACTTTCTTGTAGCTCAATGGTCTTAATTTTTTAATAAAATAAAGTATTATAGTATTGTGATGAATGACATGAATGGGGGAATTATTTATGAATGAAATGTTGCTTTTATAGAGAGAGCCATGCGTGTTATTTTTTTATGACGTCATTTGAATGAATTTCAGTTGTTTTCGATGAAGTTTTCAAATATAATAAATTATCGTAGTATTATGATAATTCTAAAATTATTATCGAGGAATGTATCACATTTTAGAGATGTTTAAACCAGGCAATTTATACTTTAATGCCGTCATTTGAATGAAGTTAATTTTTTTCGATGAAGGTTTAAGGTGTCAAATATAATAAATTAATGTAGTATTGTGATAAGTTTTAAAATATTACCGAGGAATGTATTGCATTTTAGACATGTTTAAATAAAATTGCATTAAAGTTGGAAAGTGTTTCATAATCAATGTTTTAAGCATGATTAATCTTTCTTGTTAATTAATAATATCGTTTGATAGATGGGCATCGTTTAATAGTCAAGCAGGCTTTGCTGCAAATATGGAGATCACTATTTTTTTCACCGCGCCGAAAATTGTAACGACCCACTCTTCCCGGAAATTACGATAATAGGAGCATCACACCACAAAATGTGAAAATTTTAGTTCAATGGCGCCCAATTATTGACTTTACTGATTACCTGAATCATACATTTTGCTGATCCATGACACGGCTAACAAATAAAATTCAATTAAGTGTCTGTAATGTATCAATATGTCCTGTCATGTTAAAAATGATTATATTTACTTACTGAAATCATCGGGGTTGATATGGTATGGAATAACGTTATTACGCCACTTGTTGTCTGGATACTTTATGAAGTTATACCCTTGACGAGCCTATGAACAAAAGGACATTGTTAATACTTAAAATATAAAAATTAATTAAGTGGGTTACCGCAACTAATTCTTCAAAGAAAACGAGAACATATTTCAGAACTAATATTTTTTCAGATGTTCAAATGTTAGCTAATTGTTAAAACTTGATTACAAAACCAAAAGCAGATCCAGAAAATTTTCAGAGGGAGTTTAAGATCATGTGATTGATAATATCTAAATTTTCAAAATCGCGCATTATCACACTATTAGTAATTCTTTATAATAACATAATGTAAGCGTTAATGATATAGCGTCATTATTTATTTCATTTAAACTCTTTTAAATTGAAATGAAAAGAAATTACTATTTTGCTTAACAATTATTTGTAACTTCCAATTACGTTCCATCGCAAATTTGTTCAACACATATTTCAGATGAATTTCTTTATAATGTTGTATGCCATGACATGTATACATATATACCTTGACATGTATACCATAGCTCTATGCAAGATATTTAGGTTTACCCAAAGATTTCATGGTGTGTAACTTTTAGTTGGTGTACATGTTACACTCATTACGTTATACGCCTCTGTGTTTCCATACTATTAAATTGTTGTCTTGTTTCGTCCCTAGTTAATGCACTCCAGTGGCTCCTTAGAATTTATTGAAAAGTTATGTATCACTGGTAGCAATTCCATTATTTCACCAATCCTATTATTACACCAATCCTATTATTTCAATTTTCTTCCATTCAGTTCAAACTGAATTCTCCTTGTTTAGAAAATAATGCGTCATGAGCAATTTAGGTCTTCGCTAAATATAATTCATGTTATTAAAAGTAACAAATGTCGTCAAACGTGAAACATGTTGCCAAATGTAATTAATGCTACTAGTGTTTCCATCAGTTCTATGATGTGTACAGTAAGTTTTGGGTCATTTCAACAAAACGTACAGTATTGTTAATTTCATTTATTTAATTTTAATTCTTAATCCCAATTTCTTCATAATTCGTCCCATTCCTCCGAATTTCACGCTCACTTTAGATCAAATACTTTTCCGTGCTGATAAAGTTACCAATTCTGCAAATCGAGGATTTTTATTTGTGTCTTAGATATGTTTTCCGATCATAATGCAAGATATGTTAAAAAATAAAAATTATATTTCTTACTTGTTCAGTCTGTTCTCGTGTTAGTAGAATATCTCCGAGTGGTGACACTGAAATTATGGAAAATATATTAATCATTTGTATATTGTATTTTTAAAATTATAAAAAAAATTCAATCAACAATTGAAAAATGCATTTCGTTTAGACTTCAATTATATTGCAAAAACAACATTATCCTCAAAGTTGACTTGTATCATCTGTAATCTCTTGCGTGTATTTTTAAAGAAATTTTTTGATTAAACATTTAAGGCTAGTATTTATTTTGCCACTTATTGGCGCTTTCAAAATATTGGCGCTTTCAAAAAGAATATTGACCACCAAATGTCACATCAACTAACTAAAAGTTTTTTAACACTCTTCTGAATATTAAAAGCCCTTTCAGATTTAAGCATAAAAATGTCGCACATTTTATATGTTGGTTGATATGTAAAATGGTAAAATATATTGAATCTTATTTAAACACTCGTCACAAGATCATTTAATTGTTTAATTTTTTTGATTGGCAGGTGAAATGATTCGAAACTGAGTGTTTATTTATTCTGAGAGTTAAAGAGTAATTTTTTTTAATACTTATTTGTATAGTCACCTTTAAATTGAATTTTATAAATTTTCGGTTTTTCTGTTGATATGGAAGGTGAGTCATATTGAATGAGCTCAAAACTAAAATTCTGGCTGATGTGAAAGTACTAAATATTTTTTACATTTGTTTAATATACATTTGCGTTGTACCACATAGTTCGAGACTTTAAAATATTAGATTTTTATGTTAAACTGGAAGATGGGACAAGAACTGAGCGACTAAATAATGGCTGGCAACGACATATACGCTTTTGCCTCCTAATTTTAAGAGATACAATCTGAGCATGAGTGAATATAATGGATATACAAATCAGTGTGTGCGCACCGAGCATACAAATGAATCACATCAAAAATAAATTTGGGGTAAAATAATATATAGTTATCTCCACGAATCCCATTTGTAAGAAAGGTTAAATCTTTGACTTAAAAGACTGAAATTGTATTTTCATCTTTAAATACTTTGATCAAAAATGATAACCCAATAAACTCAATAAATGCGCAATAATGTATATTTATATGAAAAAAATTATGATGAAGAAAATAACAGTTAAAACTTTGTGTATTGCAATAAATTGATGATTTAAATTGGAAAAATAAACTAGCTGTAAAATATAACGAGTACTCCTCATACTTCTTTGAGCAACGCTACAGTTACCGTTACTGCATTTTTGGGTAGCGATGAAAGTACTCTCCATTTTAAGAAGAGGAACAAGATGGAAACTTTCATATATCTACTTAACTCTGAATTTTTCTACCTATTCAACTAGAATTTTAATAATAATAAAGCTAATATCGAAATAGTGGACGAAGATGTCAGTACTGAAGGAAACTTTAGAGAATTCTGCAACCCCAAAACCGCAATGAGTTACAAATTAAAATGTTTCAAAAATTACTTACCATTAGATAATATAGAGTTCTCAGATAGTTCTGGAACATAAAATAAGAACATTTCATTAAAACTAGTATCCTTTAAATTTTCAATTAAAATATATTACGCAAATTACATATATGCACATAAACAATGTACATTAACGGTATATTTTGACTACTACCAAAGTATAAATAAAAGGTTATTCAGTTATTTCACAAAATTAATTAAAGGAAAATAGTTAGAAAGGAATCTTAGTACTGAATGTGTGCCATTATCATTGCAATGTTTGAAATATATTAAATCTCATCGTTATTATAGATAGAATGATAAATCAAAGCTATCTTTAAATGAATTTATGTTATGACCATAATAGTTACACAACAATTTTATTAAGGAAAATATAATTAATGTGTATGTTTGCAATAATATAATTCATTAATTTTGAATAGTATCCTTATTTAACCACTAGAAGTGTACCTGTTCTCCGTACGAAATATATAGTATAAAGAAACTTAACATTGACTATTATGTGTAGTATTATGAATGACTTTGTTATTCAAATTATTCTGTTAAAATATTTTATTTAATTATTCTAAAAACGATATAAGAATCTCTGCGCACGATATACAAAATTATCTTCACAGGTATATCTGAAGGAAATAGCATACTGGTCGAGTTTGTAAACAAATTTAGTAAACAATATTTTTTAAATTTTGTTTACTAAACGACAGAGATTACCTAGAAAAACGTACTTAGTTATGCAAAATACTGAATTTTCATCGATTCTATCTCATTTTGATAAATTTAGCGTCATTTTATCAATTTGGCGACATTTTCGTCAATTATCGAAAATTTAAAAACCGCTAAATATATCGCCTATTCTTTATTATATATATATATATATATATGTATAATATCTCAACAACCACTGATCATGGAAACTCGAAACATGGACTAAATTTTAAGTGGGGCTAATTCAAGGTTACACACAAAATTTCATCAAATTCGGTTCAGCTGTTCTCCCTTGATGATGAAACAAACAGACAGACATATTTTTAATTTTATTTGTATAGATTATGTAGGGCAGATTTTTTATTTTCCAATGCGGAAAATCCTTTTCATAAAATTTGGAAGTATTTGGGGGAAGAAAATTTTGGAAGCAATATTTTGATAAATGATAGTTGATCAAATTTAAGTGATAAAAATTTAAAATTCAAAACGATCAGAATTGCATTATAACGTTACAATTACAAATGTTTAAACTTTATGCATGAATAATCAAATACTTTGAAATCAGACCATAAAAAATGATGCATCTCAGGTCCATATATTGATGCATGTGAATATGCTTGTCATTGGAGTATAAATACAAAAGTTTTCAAATGGTTTACATTATTCACTTTGCACTGACCATAATTGACGGTGACATCACCGTACTCAAAAATCTTAAATTCAGAAGTTAAGAATTTTCTTCAAATCTAGCATTGATATTAGACAATAATTTACGTAAAACGTTATTATCGGTGTTTCCAAACACTGTTCTGAAAAGCAAGAACTTAAATTCTTTGCATTAAATTGAATTCACATAAGACTTAAATTAAAAGCATTTCACAAAATATCGATTTTAAAGCAGCAGTTAAACAAACAATTAAATTCATAAGAAATATAGAGAAAAAATATGCAATAGTATCAAATTTACCTTGATTAGTATGTAATAAACTTGCGTCTTCGATTCCCAATACTGCAAGTATGCAATATTTCATTTTAAATGATTTTAAAAAAAATAATAAGTTATGCAAAACAGATGGAAATAAATAATAAAATGTAAAGTAAAAGCAATAATAAAAAGGCAAAAGAAAATAATTAGAAGACTGAAAAGTGAAATCAAAATGTGAAAATCAATAATAAATAATAGAAAAACAAACAAAATATATAAAAAATATATATTATAAATATCTATTATAAACTTATTATAAATGTTTAGAAAATTATTAAAAAAATCTTCACTCACATTCTGCCAGTTTTTCATGTTGTCCTGTAGCTCGTAACGTATCAAGGATATCTGGAGTCACAGCTGAAAGATTTATGACATAATACATTAAAAATGTAATACAACAAATATTTGGTATTCATTACACACTCAAGCTCTTATTTTGTTATGTACATGAACTTGAAATTTCAGAAGAAATTTGAGCAGCTAAATTCTATAAAAAAATTAATTTTATATAATTTAAGACTTTTCACAAATTTAAAACTTTTTTACAAATTTAGAAATTTAGATGCAATGAGAAAACAATGACGAAATTTACTGCTTTGTTTTCACGTGGTTTTGCTCATCCTCTATAAAATTATCTTTGTTACCAATTGCAATGAACATACTACATTTTATGGAAATCATTGAATTTCTGAGTTATGACGCTGTCTATGAAAAACCAATATTTTAATATCTTCATAACGACTCGCCAGACTCCAAAACCATGATTTTTTGTCATTTTTTGGCTAAAAGCATTTACATTTAATTCACTTATATGATAATAACCACTGAAGATGACTTTTTCCCAAAAATCATTCAGTAGACGATTTTCTCTTAATTTTTTTAACCTTATGGGTGGTACATCAGAAAAAAGAAACACAACGATGCCAAAAACGGATTTTAGGATCCCCACTTTTAATTTTAAATGCACTAAAATAAAAAAATAAATAGATTTCTCTCACTTTCATCTAATAAAATTGGGCAGCTCTATATATTATAAAACCATTTTAGTATAAATAAATCTATTCCAGAATATCACCAATAACACATTTAAACGTGATAATTTGGTTTATATCAATTTATAATAGAATATTAACTTTATAAATTTTAGGCACACACTTTTCTTGTATGAGATGAAAACGGAAAAGAAATCTAAAGAATTTAAATATACCACAAATGATAATGACTAATGAATTTGAACATTGTCGCTCTTTCCACTTAATTTCCAGAAAACGCATTTATGAGATGGTGTTTATATACTATGATGTAACTCTTGACAAAATAAAATGTGTGTTCTCGCCTTTGCAAATGTTCAAATTTTAGTAAATAAAATAAGTACATTACAGAGTAACATTTTAAATATATTATATTTTTTATTTTAGTTCTGAATCGTGCATGATCGAAATCAATCTTTATATTTAGAACGGTGTGTTCTGTGAATTATCCCAATCAACGATCTCTTAATTAACGTTCTGTAAATTTTACCAATCAATTTTATATAAAATGTTATACAAAATGACTGTTCAAAAAATTTTTGCACAAACACAATGTTTTCTGCGCATTATAATATTTTTTAATTTAAGAAAGGGTTCGAAAACATGTGGATATTTTCTTTAACCGATATCAGTGATTAATAAAGCTACCTGATTCCATCTGTTGAAAGAATCGTGATAAATATCGCTTGAACAGATGTTTTAATGATTTACCAGCTGCACTACTCCTAATATTATCAGGTATCACTTTAGCTTAGTGTTACGTTTTTTTCGAAAATAGATTAAAGTCTTTATAATATTCTGTACTTACATGAGATTCCTGCGAATGATACATGACACAAGGTAACAATAGTTAATCCCAAAACAGCTAACATCATCATTGGAGGTTTTATCTATAAAACGAAAATATCCAGTAAAATCAAAAAGAAGCTTACTTGAATTACTAACTAATAATTTTATTTCAAACGGGGAAGACATGATTTTAACTAAAATTAAATATGTAAAACTATTAATCTATAATTAATGTTGTTTAAATTTTGAATTTATTTCGAGAATGTTGTATTATTTAAAGAAAAATTAAACTATAAATTGAAGACAAATTTAACAGTTTGATTGCTTAAATTTAAAATACTATTTACATCTAGAATCACGCGCGAACAAAAACAGTTAAAAATATTAAATGTCTCATTCACTTAAAAGCAAATCCAAGAATTATAAAATATAAATTTATGCTTATATACTATGTATTTTAGTATTTAATATTTTTGGTTTATAAATAAAATAACTTGTTGAACATTTAATTAACTTAATAAACGAACAAATTATAAAATTTATATACTTATAAATGGAAAACACACATTTCAAAGTATAAAATTATAAACTTTATTTTAATATATTCATTAATTTAAAACTAAATTCAAAATGAGGAATAATATACACATTTATTATTTATATTCTAAAATTTAATTAAATGTATTTAAATATTTAAGTCGAACTTGACACAAATAGCTAACGTTGACCTAAACTTGTAACAATTTATTTCTTCAATTTCTGCTCAAAATTAGTTGTAATTTAACGATTCAAATATTTCAATTCCAATCTCCAAGTGAGTCAAACATCAGCATCAGTTGGACTGTGTCCCATTTATTAAGGTTATTCAATAGTGAATAGTCGAAGTTTAAATGTTCAAATTTTGCTGTGTCGATAGCTAACATATACTTAAAACATATGTTTAAGTAATTCTTAATCAAAAGACTACAAATTTAGCTGGGAAATTCGATTTTATGCATCACTTCCAATTATTTAAATTTTAAAACTAGCATCACGAAATCTAGTTTTAAAACATTGGGTTATTTGAAATAAAATTTATTATGGTGTTTCCGGCAAAAAACTTTCCATACATAAAACAATATTAAAAATATATATATTAAATATAAAAGGCCGTCGTCTGTCTGTTCGTCAAACTCGCTGACAAATATGACAATAAATTAAGAGCAATATCGCCAATTAAAATACTTTTTATAATATAGCCTTTGAAAATTACATTTAATGTCGATTACATTTTATTCGATATATGACAATAGGACAATAGCGTTTTATTCCTATCTTATAATAATTTGGCTTTAATAAATTACTTAGAGATTCATACTATTATGCTGTCGTATAATACATAATGACATTTTTGCATTGTTTCTCAACACAAAAATATTTCTGGTCTGTAGGAGTCCACAGATTTCAGGAGTGCTAGTGTTATGGACGAGTAAAATTCTGTTACATAACGTTATGCTCCCCGATGTATAATAGATTTAACATCTAGTACATATGATATTAAAGTATATTTGTGATAAAAAAAATAGTCGAGTGAATTTAGAGAATGAAGAATGCAGTGTACATACCTGATACCTTCAGCGAATCCTTAATTCTGAAGTAATAGACAAAATACACAAGCTTATACCCGTATTTATATATAATATAATAATTCACATCTTTAGATAGGGCACAATACATTATATCACACAGGTGCAGAGTATAATTAGTTTCTTTTTCCTTTTAAAAACGTTGTCTGGTTCAATCCATATGCTAAGATACAAATATGACATGTGTGTACACTTAATTTTGCAAACAAAACTAAATGTTCATCATTGTTTATTTGGCACCTGCTAATCAAGTATTTCAAAAGACGCAATTACACAATTTCCAACTATATAGCTTAATCAAGGATATGGTTGGTAAAAAAAAACGAAACATATTGTATCTATTATTTGAATTCAATAATCATTCTAATCTCCCTGAAGTGTGCACGTATACTGTGCTTTTCATATATTGACTGAAATAATTTTGATGTAGAACAAAAGCGGCGTAAGTTGATAACCAAAGATGGAAATGCTAAATTCGGTATTATTGTCAATCCAGAATAAAAAAAAATTCAAATCAAAATTCCTAAAATAGTTTATCTCTCCAAATTTCAATTTAGTAATCAATCGCCGAAGAATTTGATTTCTTAGCATCACCAAATTCATAATGTATAATATACAACTTGACACATAAATTGCCACCGTTCCTGAAGATTTATGTGTATGTGTATTATGCTGTCTGCCCTAGAAAGGAATTAAATTGATGGTTTAAACGAAAGATTTCACCAATAATAATATTTTTACCAATAGTATACCTAAATGTATTATTCATTTTCTTCATAATAAATTTAATAAATTGACATTTAATTTAACAAATAATAATTTTAAAATATTAAATGGAGTATGTCTCAACTTCACTTTTTATCATACCAGAATCCATTTTTAAATTGCATGTGATTCTCCATTTTTTTTTTAGAAAAATATACGAATGCAAAATACGAATAATTACGAACGCAAATATTGTATTTCAGATATTTTTTGCAAAGTTGATTAAAACTTTCAAGTTTCGTAATAAGTCAATAATAACCCCTTTTATGTATAATTATGTCGAATTTTGTTCTGTGCTGCCATGTTAAAAAGATATAAAATTTTGGATAATTGTTTTCAGATATTTTATTTTTTATTTTTTGAATAAATTTATTTTTTACTTCAAAAACTTCTATCTGGTGCTAAATTTTTGCATAACAAAAACTGATATAAAAAGCTGTGGAAGTCTATTATTTGTAGTAGCTATCGTTTGCAAAAGATCTGGATAGAAAACAGACAGACAGACATTACTCTGAAATAGTAAAACCGTGTGCAGAAGGACCTAAAATATAAACATCAAACTCCGGAGAAGACAATTTTCGTGAAAATAATACTTTCTTTAAACTGTATTCCATAATATGAGAAAGTAAATATATGTTAGATTTCTTAATAAAACTATAAGTTTGATAAATTAGACAAATATATACTGTTTGTGAAAGAATATTTTCAAACATTCATTTCATGAAATCCTTATTTTTATTTATACATAAAAGTCTTCTATTACATAAACAGCTAAGAAAAATACCTATATGAATAAATAGTCATACTGACCAAGCGTATATATATAATACAGTGAATTTGACTAACATGGCAATTTGATAATGTGCCTAATACTTTCGTCTTCTTACTGATATAAATTAATGGTTGATCATCTTCATTAATATTGAAACTTCATTACGGTTGTTGGGTGTTTACAAAGGTTATCTTTCTTTAAATTGTTGATTTAACTATTTATAATCGCATATTAAAATACTTCTCTTGATTTTCAGAGCATTTCTTTGAGCTTTTGTTCTTCCACTTTTGAAGATTCTGTATAGTATTCTTATATAGTTGTATTACAAAAAACTTAGTCCTATTAAACAAGAAAGATTAATCATGTAAAAAGGATTGATTATGAAACACTTTCCAACTGATACGCAATTTTATTTAAACATCTTTCAAATGCGATGTATTCAGCACTGAAAATTTTAAAATTATCACAGTACTACAATATTTATTAAACTTGGAAACTTAAATCTTCATCAAAAGAGTCAACCATAAAGTTTCCAAAAGTCTTTTCGGAATTTCGTGAAAACGTAATCCAAACAGCAAAGAAATCATTAGAAGACTTTTACGGGCCAGTTTTATTTTATCAACTCTCTCTCTCTCTATATATATATATACATTCCATATCAGATGTAGATAACGAATATTTTTGCAAAGTAGACGAATATGTTAAATATCTAAACCCACACTTGGGGCATATAGTTACAGGAGACAGGAGACTTAGTCATAGTTAAAGACGACACGTTAAGAACCATTATGTCATTTGGCACAAAATTCAGGATACCATCTTATAATAATTCTTTTAAAGTTTTAATGTCAATAAATCTTGTCCTTGATAAATATATTTATAAATTAGCTTCTAAATATGAGCTGCTTTTAGTGTCATTTAATATGCGGAAATTTACTTTATTAAAATTTATTAAAAATACTATTTGTAGAATTAAATTGTCTAGATCCATATATAATATTGATAATATAAAATAATCCATTAAAGATTTACAAAGATATTTTCCTATTACTTATGCTGATAAAGCCTCTAATAATTTAATAATTATGCTATTATCTGTAAAAAATTCTATATACAATTTCTGTCAGATTATTTAAAGAATAATAATCTATTTAAATTAGATTTTACGTTCCATTAATAGTATCAAGCTGAAAATTATCAATATGTATAGTGATTTAAATATTAATTATAAATTTCTTAAATTTTCATATATAATGCTTATTACTAAATTTCTTAAATTTCCATACATAGTGCTTATTCCTAAATTTCATAAAAATCCTATTAAATTTAAAACAGTAACTAGTGGACATATTACTTACTCTACTACTGCGAGTAAATTACTACTAAATTATTTAAATCTAATAAATGATATTTTAAGTTACTCTAGCAATAACTACCTTATTCTAAAAAATATGATGTGGGCAACACATGACTTTCCTTATATTATGCAATGAATTTACTACTTTTACAGTTACAAAAAATGTTATTCTTATAGTATACTTATATTCTTTCCAAGATATTGAATTTTTTTTTAATTAGTCGCCATTTTCATTGATTTAGCGTCATTTTTATCCATTTGGCGAGATTTTTGTTAATTTGGCAACAATTAAAAATGGCGCCAAATTGGCGACATCCCGCCAAATTCGTCGCCAAAATCTCGCCAAGCGTTATGGACGGAGAAATAAGTTATTCTTACAGCAGATAAATGACTATTGGCGTTCAAATACAAAAGTATTACTCAAAGTATCTTTTTTCATGAATGGAACGAGCTAGATCCATGAGAATGATGTCACCCAATCTATCGCATGGTATTACATATGAAAAGTGAACATGTTTCTCAATAGGAAATATTTTTTTTTATTTTATATGACTCTTAGATATTTGTTTTTTTTAAATGTCCAATATCTCGAGAACGGTTTAAGCTAGCGTTCTAAAATTTATGTCAATCGTTTTCTAATGAAAAATTATATACGAAATGTCTATTTGCGTATCTTTATTAGCGGTTTTGATTTTTTGACGATTTTTTCAAAATTTCACTCGAAAATTTAGGGGGGTTCTGAACGAACATTCGATTGCGTATGAAAACAATAGACTTCCAGTGTTTATGGATTGTGATTTTTGTACCAAATTTCGTTCGAATCGGTCCATTCGTTGGTCAGTTATCGTCTCCACAGTCTCACTGACACACACACACACACACACATACTTTCACACACACACATGTACTTTCACAAACACACACACATACACACACACACACACACACACACACAGACTTCAAAAATGTTCGATTCGTGATCAGGGATGCTTAAAACGTGCTCTCCCGTCGCAAACTCGAATTTTCGACCCCGTCACAATACTTTCCTTATACATTATGCATATAAGGAAAGTAATAATAGTATGAAATTAAAGAATAAATTAACATCACTAGGTAAACTAATTGGATTTCAAACTTTTGAATATAAAGATATTTTTAATAATATTAATATCTCTGATCTATAAGTTGTAACTTTCGTTCTATATAATGCTTATATTACTAATCAATCTACTCATGCAATATTTATCAATTTTCCTAAACTTCTTCACTTTGTTCTTTTCAATAATTATCCATTTCAAGGTAATAAATCATACTTACATGCCTCTGGGATTCCTCAAGGTGGCTGCAGTAGCAGTATATTAAATAATTTATACATTTACTAGCCGAATACCCGTTGAAAATCAACGGTCTCGCAATAAACAATCCCTGAATAATGTAAATTTTATAATAATTTGCGTTTCATATTTATTCGACAAAGCGAATATTTTGATGTGCAGAACTCCTAAAGAAGAAAATATTGGGAAACTAAATTTGCGCATTTCTTCCTTTCGAATTATTTACCCGTACACCACATTAAAGTCTATCTCATCCCGAGGCACCCCTATATTATTATTTCTCCTTTGGAATTTTTTTCTGTGAAGCACACCCATAAATGGACATTTTTGAAAAACTCTCTTTGTCTTGGGTTTTTTATCAGATGATTGGCCCATATACCAAATATCAAGCCTCTGTCACATTTAAAAGGAAGTCTGCCTCATTTATTCCGAAAATCGAGCATATTAGTGCGCGGCACCCCTTAAAGTAGCAAATATTGGAAATCTGAAATTTCACGCTTTCTTCCTTTCAAACTATCTACCCGTACACTAAATTTTAAGTCTCTATGCTATCGAGAAGCATGTTTTTTCTATCACTTCACCTTTCGAACGTTTTTCTGTGTAGCACCCCGTTAATGAACATTTTTGTCAAACTGTATTCATGTTTGGTTTTTTTGTCAAATGTTTAGCCCATATACTAAATTTCAAGCTTCTATTACACTGTAAAAGAGGCGTTTTTCATTTGTTCGGAAAATTGAAGATTTTAGTGTGCGGCACCCCCTACAATAGCAAATGTTGGAAACCTGAAATTGCACACTTTCCTCCTTTCCAACTTTTTACCCGTACACCAAATTTAAAGTCTCTATTTCATCGTGAAGTATGCTTTTCTAGCATTTCATGTTTCGAATGCTTTTGTGTGGAGGACCCACCCCCTTAACTATACATTTTTGAAAAACTCTATTCTTTTTGTGATTTCTATCAAATGATTCGTCCATATACCTAATATCAAGCCTCTATCACGTTTTAAAAGGGGCGTTTCTCCTTTATTCCGAAAATCGAATCATTTAGTGTGCTACACCCCCTAAAGTAGAAAATTTTGGTAAACTGAAATTGTACACTTTCTTCCTTCCAAACTATCTACACTTACACCAAATTTGATATCTCTCTCTCATTCCGAAGTATGGTTTTTTATCAATGCACTTTTCGAAAGTTTTACTCTGGCGCACCCCCTTAAAAGAACATATTTGAAAAACTATAATCGTCTTGGGTGTTTTCGTCAAATAATTAGCCCATATACCAAATTACTAGCCTCTATCGAATTTTAAAGGAGCCTTTTATCATTTATTCAGTAAATCGAACATTTTGGTGTGCGGCACCCCCTTAAGTAGAAAATATTGGAAATCTGAAATTGTACACTTTCTTCTTTTCTAACAATTTACTCATACGGCAAATTTGAAGTCTCTATCTCATCGCAAAGTATACTTTCCTTTCATTTTACTTTTCGAAAGTTTTGGTGTGCGGAACCCCCTTAAGTAGAAAATATCGGAAATCGGAAATTGCACTCTTTCTTCCCTTCGAACGCTTTACCTATACACCAAATTTGAAGTTTCTATCTCATCGTAAAGCATGCTTTCCCATCATTTCACTTTTCGAACGTTTTGGCGTGGGGCACCCCGTCTAGAGAACGTTTTCGAAAAATTCGATTTTTCCAGGGGGTTTTATCGAACGACTGAGCCGTATACCAAATTGCAAGTCTCTATCTATTCGGGAAATGCCTAAAAAAGCGTGACAGACAGACAGACGGACAGACTGACAATCGGACACTTGGCAATTAGTATATATAGATAGATTATTATGAACAGTCTTTTATTTTAATAGATTATAACATTTACATATATGTTGATGATCTGATTTGTTTGGTTTTTACAGATAACTGTGTCATAGATATAGATTTCTATCCGGATAATTTGGATATAATTCCTAATGAAGCCACTATTGGTAATAATATTATTTTTTTGGATTTAAATCTAATTATTGAATCTACTAATGGAATAATTGCTAATTTATATGATCAAAAAATATTTTTAATTTTATCATTAACAAAATATTACCATTTAATTACGGAAACTCGATTCAATTGTTTAGAAATATTATATTTAATCAACTTTTCAGAATTTATATATGATCAGATAAAAAATATCATTCTACGCATATAAATAATCTAAAACTTACCAGCAAATTACATAAACATCCATCATATTTAGTAAATGGTATAGTTAAAAAGTTTGGATCATCTGGATTTTCTTGAATTCTCTTCTTAGTATTTCATATTAGCCAGACATCAACATTCTCTTGGATAAACATTGCATTGTATTTACATCCCCTTACACATTAGACTCACCGTTTTCGGTTACATTATACGCCCCATTATTTTGTATTTCTTATTGCCAGATATCACCTTTAAAAGCCTTTTCACATGACTGTTACGTATTTCTCACGATTAGCAACAGTAGTTCTCCACTTTTATCTTTTGCGATTGGCAACACTTGTCTCTTCATTCTGGACTCCACTGGCTAGGACATATGGAAAGTTTTTTTCAAGTATTCTTGTTTCCTTTATAATTTTCCGTCTTTATGTCCAACATATTAGTGTTTATAGATATAATCTATCTATAATATTAGAAACACACATTTTGTGTTCATTTTGTTTAAATACTTGGACTTGAAGAAGAGTTTTTTTCAAAATGAGCAATTCATTTATTTAGGCCTAGTGCTTATCCAAGTGCATAGCTTTAATGCTTGGATTTTATTTTATTTTCAATTATCGATTCTATTCCATTGATATTTATTATCTACAGCTAGATGACTAGAAATTTGCATTTAATTTCTATTTGATTGATGATTCTCTATTTAATACTCCTTTTTGATATGTAGACATATTTTAAAGTTAGGGTGTTTTGAGTTGCAAATTCCCTCTATTCTATCATTGGATTTTCAAACTATTATTATTACACGCACACGCACACACACACACATATATATATATATATATATATATATATATATATATATATTACAAAAGAAAGATCTAGGAAAAGTACAAGGAATATGATGAAACACAAGGAAAAACAGAAACAAATAAAGGAGTGCAAACGGGGTATCAGTAATGTCAAGGGGGATCGTGACCCATATACCTGGTTAAAGCGTGCTTTTATTCCCGGGAAACACTCCCAGAAACAACCAATCGCTCGATTCATTTCACCTTTTATATTATTCTTTGGATTATGGTCTTTTATAGTTTGGTCTTTATATATATATATATATATATATATATATATTGTGTGTGTGTGTGTGTTATGGTTAAAATAAAAAATCCGGTTAGTATTAATAATAACCGGTTATTATTAATAAAAATTCTGTCTTTTGGTATATGTGATAAATATTGCATATTAATCACATTTGCCTGTAAATATTAATAGTTACCAATGAAGTTGGTCATTGTGATTAATTAAGCATAATTTATTGAAACCTCAACTTTAACGTAATTTTATGTCATGCGATAGGAAGTGTATGAAATTTCATACGTTAATAGTTTGGTTAGCAATGAAATGTAGTCAATGTAAAAAATGTTTTATAATAATAATCACTGTTATTTATAAGATACATTCATTATTTATTACAAAAAACAAATTGCATTACACACAAACACCTAAAGGCGACAAAAAAATGCAAACAACTTATATTACAAACAAATCACATTACAAATTACATTGCAAACGGGTTGAAAATTATTACATTGACCAAGATTCAATGGTAATTATTAATAACAACTGGCTCATGTGATAAATTCTCAAAAATAATGCACTTTAGCCGGTTTATTTGGTTAGTACTAATAACAGCCGGTTATAATTAATAATAACTGATTTATCGCATTGACCGCGACATATATATATACTAGCCGAATACCTGTTGAAAATCAACAGTCTTGCCCATATACCAAATATCAAGCCACTATCACATTTAAAAAGAAGCGTGTCTCATTTATTCCGAAAATCGAAAATATTGGTGTTCGGCACCCCCTAAAGTTGCAAATATCGGAAATCTGAAATTTCACGCTTTCTTCCTTTCAAACTATCTATCAGTACACCAAATTTGATGTCTCTGTCCTAACTTGAAGCATGTTTTCCCATCACTTCATATTTCGAACGTTTTTCTGTGTTGCACACCCTTAAATGATCATTTTTGAAAAACCGTAATAATCGTAGGTTTTTTTATCATATGATTACCCCATATACTGAAATTCAAGTCTCTATCACATTGTAAAGGAGGCGTTTTTTATTTGTTGGTCAAATCGAATATTTTAGTGTTCGGCACTCCTTACAATAGCAAATATTGGAAAACTGAAATTGCACACTTTCTTCCTTTCTAACTATCTGCACGTATACCAAATTTGAAGTCTCTATCTCATTGCGAAGAATACTTTTTCTATAATTTCACCTTTCGAATGTTTTTCTGTGGTATACCCTTCCCGCCCCCCTTAAATATACATTTTTGAAAAACTCCATTCTTCTTGGGTTTTATATTAAACGATTCGCCAATATACCGAATATCAAGCCTCTATCACATTCTAAAAACGGTGTTTCTACTTGACTCCGAAAATCGAATATTTTTGTATGCGACACCCTCTAAAGTAGAAAATATAGAAAACTGAAACTGTACACTTTCTTCCTTCCAAACTATCTACCAGTATACCAAATTTCAAATCTCCAACTCATCCCGAAGTATGTTTTCTTATCAATTCATCTTTCGAACGTTTTCCTCTGGAGCACCCCCTTAAACGAACATTTTTGAAAAACTATATTCTTCTTGCGTGTTTCCGTCAAATGATTAGCCTATATACCAAAGTTCAAGCCTCTATCAAATTTTAAAGGAGCCGTTTCCCATTTATTCGGTAAATCGAACATTTTGGTGTGCGGCACCCTCATAAGTAGAAAATATTGGAAATCTGAAATAGCACACTTTCTTCTTTTCGAACGATTTACTCATACACCAAAGATAAAGTCTCTATCTTAGGGCAAGGTATGCTTTCCTATCATTTCACTTTTCGAACGTTTTGGTGTGGAGCACCCTCTCTAGAGAACATTGTCGAAAAATTCGATTTTTCCAGGGGTTTTTATCGAACGATCGAGCCGTGTACCAAATTGCAAGTCTCTATCTATTCGGGAAGTGCCTAAAAAATTGTGACAGACAGACAGACGGACACTTGGCAATTAGTATATATAGATGGATATCGTGTACATAATGTATCTTACATAATAGAGGAAAATGTCTGTGTGCCTGTGTGTGCAGCCGGTTGCGCAAAACCTTAGAATCGTACAATCAAACAATTTGATACACATACACTCGACGCACACAGGTGCGCTTCTGTGTTAATTTTTTTAATTTTGATTAATTTTTTTAATTATTATAATTTTGATCGATATTAAAGCAGATTCCTCAGCCACCTAAAACATAATAACAAAGTTTATATCTTAACACCATCGGCAAAATCGAAAAATACCTTTCAAGCACATTTTGAATGGAGTCCATGAGATAAACAAACTTATTTTAAGGATTTTGTTTCTGTACATATTTACTTTTTGAGCTTTTAATCCTCTCCGATTTTTATATTACGATGAACACAATTTGACATGCAATCCAAAGTTCATGCTTAAACAGCAGCTCCTAAAAATATCACAGACAACTGCAGAAAATAATAATTTCATAAGCCATCTGTTGATCAATAACATTTTTTTCAACCCAGCCATAGCATTTTTAATGAACCGAAGGTATATCGGAGCCTTCAACCGAAGCTATTCTTCGGTAGATGGCTCGTTTATTTAATTAACTTAAGCCATTCTAAAAGTGCCGTGGACTCAGGTCTATTTTTTAAGGTTGCTCTACTATAGCAATCAATCCTCACACGCACATAATAGAGATGGCCAAAGCTATTTATATGCTTCCGCGGTTTCTTAAGCGGTGTGTAGAATATACAGTGCACTGTGATTTTCATACTTTTATACGCATTGTTATTGCTATGCGTTCAAGAGATTTTGTCTTTAAGCATAGATATATGAGGCTGTAGGGAGTGATCTCATCAAGGATTTATGGGGATAGTGAACTGTTGTAATGTCGAGATTCGACTCGCATTACTTTTGTGTAAAATGTATAAATTCATACAATGTATTTCTGATCATATAATTTTATATACAGCTGTTAAACTATTTTAATGCTGCTTTGAACCCCTCCCCCTCCTCTTGTTATTTAATGTCATTAATATTTTAGAACATTTATACTTCTTAAACCGCAATTCCTTTTTAAAGTATTATTTGAAACGTGCGAGCATCGGAGAGTTATTTCTTCCGTTAATTTCGTGGTCACCGTTTTGGCTGATGAAACAGGAAACTGAAAGTTCATTTCATATACAATGTATTCGCTTCTGCTGTAAAGATTGGATAGAGGTTTCTTTCGTTGCGTCTTTATAACTGGCGTCTAGGGTTGATGCGTGAGAAATGGATTTTGGCAGGAAGATCGTTTTGAGAGCTACTTAAAAACTGCCGGAGCCATTTTTTGGGCGTATTTCCTCCTTTCTGACTGCTTACATCTGACGGCTGTTCGGGCACCGCAGTTTCCGATGCTCACTCTGGGCCTCGGGAACTAGTCCTAATCACCGATTCGTTGAGGTCCGTGAGCATTTGATTACTGATGCTTGGGACGGGGGAAATGTAGCCCTGAGGCATCCTGGATGATCCGAGGTTCACCGGATTGAGGACTTGAATCGCCACGCCTGTGAGAATGTCCCAAGGCCGAACCGGGTGGATGAGCGCCGAGCATGTCCAAGCCAAGATTCTCCTGTAGACCCATCTGGTGAGCCGGATCCGTTTTATATGGAGCAACGATTGTGTCGCTAGGTTTCTCCGCTGATGTCCTTTTTTCGTCGTGGTTCGAGGTAAGACTTTGATTTCTAATTTTGAAATCAACTTTGGAGTCTCAAAATATTTTTGTATCACCTGAAGTTGACTACTAAAAGAACTACGAGCCGAGCATGATTGGCAGCCCTTGCTGGTTCGACGAGCAGTCGGCCCTTATATCTTCATAAAAATAATATTTCATCCTAATCTATTAATTTATATCTGAAATCCGTAAATTCTATTTTTGATGCTCTCCGGGTGCTCGCCCCTGTTTGTTTGAACATACCATGTATATTTCATGAAATTTATTATTATTTTGTTTGCCACGAAATTAATTTTGGATAATTACTGTTTCAAGCTTGTGGCATTTGTTAAATGAAGTCTTTGCGCCCTGAGCCCAGTGGCGTGCTGAAAGATTCGGCTTTTGTTTTTGATCACTCCCTTTATTACTTTAATAAATTATATTATTTTAAATTCAAAATTCTGTTTATTTATTCTGTGTCTTTTTATTTAATTTTTGTGGCTGGAGAAGTTCTTTTAAAAGTAAGGGTTGGGGTTTTAGAGGTGATTTTAATGTTTTGGTTCTTCTGTATTTTGAGGTAGGTCACCTGGGAGATTTACTTCTCCGAACAGGAGGGTGAACGTGAGGGCTATTATTTGCGGCTTTTTCGATTACGGATTTATAAGTCGTGCTGGTGCTTGTGTGTCATCTAAATTCTAGTTTTTGGAGGTCACGTCCGCGCATTTACACTGTAAATGGAATCGAAAATATTAATGTCTCCAGCATCGGGATAAATGCATACTACGTATCCATGGAGCGATCTAAAGTATGATTAAGCTTATATTGAGGGTGAACATACGCCCTCACAACAGGCGACTAGGCTTTTTGAAAAATACACTGCAATTAATAAATCCCAGCTATATATCCCGCCCAACACAGAGAACAGCTTTTAGTCTGCACATGAAAATTCATTATGATTCATGAATTTTTTCTTAAGTTACCGTTCCCATACCTCATTGACAGATACAGACAAACATATTGTCATATGTTTTCGAACTTATTAAATTTCTACACATGCATTGGAATTTCCCGGCCGTCCAAATAGCTGCTCTTAGTCCTCTGGACGAGTCGGACGGTCTGGGTCTTCTACATGCATTGGAATTATGAAGCGTTGGCATGCCGTATGGTGTCATTTGTTAAATGAAGAAAAGGAGTATTTATATTAAATCGTTTTGCATTATATGATTTTATTCATTATTAATTCAGAGAACAAATTTACAAATCAGTCTCATAGACACAAATGAATCACTAGCTATACAGTTTATCAATCTTCAGAAGGTCAGTGCTTGTAGGTCCATTCCTCTGCCCCATTTTTTTTATGTCGACAGTTCTGTCGTAAATCTCAAATGCAGGCTTGTTGGTTACGGAATTGTATCGATAATGCATCACTGAGTAGTAATCATAGTCTCCCAGTATATCATAGTCTTTAGAGCTTGCCTTTTTATAATTAGGTAGCCAAGCTGTAAGACAACATTATTTGAGGAATAAATCAGAATAAAATGATGAATACAATGGCGAATCCTTTTGCTGCTTTTAAATGGTACTGAAAGTAAATTTCAGTTACTTTTATTGTTTAATACGATTTGAATATGCAGATTGTAGCATATAATTTTAGGCAAAATTAAATTAATCTTAATTATTTGATAATAAAATTAATGATAATACAATAAATTAAACATAAAGTTTATGATTTAAAATAAGTGCAAATTATTTTAACAACCCTTCGTAACGATTTTGTCATTTAAACTTTATCTTGTTTCTATATTAAAAATTGAAATTCTTCAAACCACCGAAATAGTATCATTGTAATTAAGACGATGATTCCTTTTACCATGTTTAGACCATCGTGTTAGATAACAGAATATAAATCTCCCATAGATTAACAGTTTAAAATATTGTAATATTTTGAGAAATATACATAGTTGTCTCTATTGTTATTAAAGTTTGGCATTTGTTCTCGTTTGACATAACATGAATGCATAGTGCTAATTTATGTATGTTTCTTTATATTTGAATTAAAGGTCCCTAATTAGGAGTAAAATTAATAAGTAATTTTTCTAGTTGTAAAAATGTTACATAATATAGGGAGACAAAAGTAAATTAAAAGGTTAAGAATATTTAAATACGTATCTATATTTTTTATTTCTTCAGTTCTAACATGAAATGCTCTAATAATCTAGATCTGCAATATTAACAGTTTATATAAATATTATACAACATATTACGAGTCCTTCGCCATATAAATACATACAACGTGGTGGGACTTATTTTACCGCAGGTCATATTGATTAATTGTCTCAAATAATTTTTGCCTTTCGCATACGCGTTTGTTTCATTCTTAATGTTAATTCCTAAATATTAGTCAATGCATTAAGACTTTGTAATTACATTATTTCGACTCTATCGCTTTATTGCCGTGTTCGCTATCCTGACTATTTAATTTGTACGCTACACGCACTGCAGTTCTTTTATTCGATCAGGCAGGGTCCTTTTACCATAGAAATACTTAATGTGTAGATTCATGAACATTTCATTACAATTTTTTTAGGCTGATTAAGACTATCTTCGGAAAATGAACTACACATTACCTTTTATAAAAAAGCTCGTTAAATTCACTATTCAATAGGGAATTTATAAGAAAAACACTAATTACCTTCGGGAATATTTTCTTCAATCACTCTGAGGAAGTTATCTCTGTCAGGACGGGTGTGCTCGTGTTTCATCCCTGCTGCGTGGATGAGCTCGTGCTGGATGGTTCCGGTCACAAGGCATGCGTCGTTTTGGAGGGAAACGGCTTGACTCCCACCTATTCGGCCTATAAACGATGAACACCTGAAACGAGATAATATGATTTCATTAGGATTTAAAATATAACGGGGGAAATTGCTGTGCCGGGGGCATGTGCCGAGTTCGGCAGGTTTGCTGTCGTGACGGTGGTTCATCTCTTTCTGTATACATTCGGGTGGTTCGGTTTCATTATTATGTTTCCCTACATAATGCAAAGTATTTAATTTTTACCTCTAAAAATATGTACAAGATTTCCGGTATAATGGTTTTGACATTGAAAAAACACCTCGTAAATTGAAATTTGTAAATTTCAGCAAAATCTGTGTACAAGCAGTATCACTTATTCATATTCATCTGCGAAATCCTAATCAAAATGCAATTGATTGTAATGGATATTGTGTAAAATAAATATCTGTTAGCAAATTCTTGGGAGTCGAAATACAAAACTAGGACATGAAAATAATTATTTCGTGAATATCACAAACATGTTCCACGAAAATAATGTTAAAAGATTTGTTGCCTAAAATTGCATGTGGAACTTATACATAGTATATGAAGCTTACTACTTTAAAAATTTATGTAACATTTTAATTATATCATTTGAAATATGTGTAATAGCTCGCGTACGTTTCACGAAAGCATTTTAAAATTTGTGTCATTCAGTTTAATGAAGAATTATGAAAATATTAGTATTTATAAATTATTATTTAAGGTTTTTATGTCATTCTTTCTGATTTTACTAATAATTCAATTGAAAATTGAGGTGGTTCGGGACATTCGGATGTCTTTCAAATCAGTAGGATTAACTGATTAACTTAATCGTTCAAAATTAAATTTGAAATGCTTCGATCGGTCCTGAGATATTACAGTCACAGGGATACGCAATAAAACGTACATATACTAGCAATTAATATATATATATATATATATATATATATATATACACACTAACATAAACGCATAGACATAAACCCAAAAACGTTCGATTCGAGTTTAGGAATGCTTAAAAATGCTACACGTCCGTCCTAAAGTCAAAGTCGAATTTTCCATCCCGTCACAATACTTTTCCTATACATTGTAGTAATATGAATAGAGAGAGTAAAAACTGGGTTCAAGCGGAATTAAAACATACTTACCTTAGTGAGAAATAATATTAGAATATAGAATATCAATATAGCAAAGCAAAAGAAATCTTGAACATTAAGACTGAAGTAGTCAGGCAAAGCGTAAAAATCTCCTTTCCCCCAAAGTTGATTGGACAAGCTTATTTAAAAACTTGTATTTTTCATATGATAATTTAATTAATCAATTAATGTTTGTTCATTGAAAAATATTTTAAGATTTCTTATTTTTGTTTTTAATTTTTAATTTTTATAATTTTATAGCATTTTGAAGATTTTTTAGAATATTATTTTTAGAAAACTTTTTAAAGCATTCCAAGTGTATTAAAATTTTCGTAAGTTCCCTAATTTCTTGATAATTGAGAAGAATTTCTTGATAATAGTAAGAACTTTCTTAGTTTCTTGAAAATGTGTTAAAATTTCATTAGTTTTTGAAAAAAACTTTAAAATAAAAAAATGGACGTCTCTTAACATATTTTTAACAATTTTTAGTTTTTTTTTAAATTACGTAGAATTTTATGAGTTTAACAAAATATTAGAAATTTCTTAGCTTTTTGAAATATCTTTAGATATTTCTGAAATTCTTTTATGTTTCTTAAAATTCGGAGTTTATTGATACTTTGCAAAAACTTTTTTTATTTAAAAAAACCTTTTTGCCTCCTTAGTTTGACGCGTGGCAATGTCTATGAATTTTGCATCACCTAACGCATAGTTATTTAAAGATTTGTGTCTAAGGAAGTGGTAACCGAAAATAGCCAGATGATCACTTTCACTCACGACACAGCATTTTTTTTTCTCACAATTTCTACAAATTATTAGGCACTTCATTGCTCTTTTGCAAAGCAATACTAACCCACTTCTACTTACAATATACACATAGTCTTTATCACTGGGTTTATATCTACGAATTTTCATTTTGTTTTATATTGTTTTCCAAGGCTTTCGTAGAATACTCGATAGTTTCTAAAATTGTTTTAAAGTTTCTTTCTTTATTTTTCCTTTGTGATATTTTAGAACATTTTAGCTTCTTGAAAATTTCTTACTAGTTTCTTAGGATTTCAAAATTTTTCACGACGTTTCTAGTTTATAAAAATGTTTCGAAACGTAGCTTCTTGATAATTCAAAATAGTTTCATAGAGAATTTTCTGAAACGTTTTTATTTTAAAACATTATTCAGTGTGATTGTTTGGTCTCAAATTTCTATAATTAAAATAAAATTTGTCATTGACAAAAACCAATTCTTAGTGCGAGGCTCGGCAGTTTCAATTAGTTATGCCTCACCTAACACAAACTGATTTGAAAAGTTTGTTAAAGAGGTGGTAATTGAAAATTGCCAGATGATCCCTTTTCTCTCGTGCAATTGCGTTTTGTTATCTCACAAAATTTACAAATGTTTATAAAGTTTTTTATTTTTTGCGAAACAATACTTACCCGTCTCCGCTTACAATATATACATAATCTTTATCACTGGATTGATATCCACGAATTTTCAAGTTCTTTTACGAATTTTCAAGTTAATCGGAAATTGCCAGATGATCACTTTCACTCATGACACTGCGTTTTTCGATCTCACAAATTGCTCTTTTGCAAAACAATACTTACCCAGATCCACTTGCAATATACACATAGTCCTTATCACTGGGTTGATATCTACGAATTGTCAAGTTCTTCAGACTATTGCTTAAAACTTCCAGAGACTTGTGTATTTTATTCTGCTGATCAGCGCCTGAAAAGAAAATATTTTATTAACTGCCATGGCACAGAAATACCCACGCGATTTCAATATTTCAAGCATTAACTTCTTTATACAAATAAAGCGCACAGTCTTTGTTGAATAACTGAATCAATCACTAATTACAACGTTTATCTGGCACAAGGAGTTGCAAACTTGATTTTTTACCTTGGTCACGAAACCCAAATTTCACAAGAATTTTGCTCATGAATCTTTGTTAAAAATTTTAAATATAGACTTCGAATACATTCCTAATTGTGTGTGAAGTGTGGGGTAACGAAGAAAAATGATCAGCTTACCCCAACTATCCTTCATGCAAAAAACCTGAAATTTTAATTTGATGTTCCTCAAGTGTCACTGATAAAAAGCAATCAAGAACAGTTTCGTTCTTGATTGCATTTTATCAGTGACAGCAATCCTTCGAACTTCTAAGGAAGGGGTGGGAAATCTTTAAAAAAAGATGTATATCTCTCTGTATGCACGCATGCGTGTCTTTCTGCGTGTGTGTGTGTGTGTGTGTGTGTCCTGTTGCAGATTGCAATCTGCAACAGGAAATTTAAGCGTTAAACTACCATGAAATTTGGTACACATGCATTTATGGACACCAAAATGTGTGTCTCGGCGTTCAGCTTTTTTATTTTTAGCTGCATTATATCTAGGCTCAATTTATAAAGATATTGTGCAATATTTACAACAATCGTCATACTCTCAACTAAATAAACATACTCTGAACGGAGCTCATATAGAAGAAAATACATTTTAATAAAATTTTAAATCATATACACTTTTAGGTCGTTTTAAATATCACCGATTTTCATATTACGATATACAGAAACTGTATTGGCATTTCTAGTAAATATTTTCAGAAGCTACTTAAAAGGTCAAGGGCTACTCCAGAAAAAAAATTAAAAAAACCCAACCATTGAATATTTGTACATTGTTGTTGTTGCTCATAATCTCCTGCTTTGGTCGAACCACAAACAGGACCAGCGATGCCAGAAGAAGGACAAAGAATGCCATAAGACGAGATCACAAAGTTTCTATTAACACAAACAAGCATCACTGACGAAGGTCTGGGGGGCTGCAGCTTCACATTTAGCGAGGACCCAGAAGGCGGAAGACTGACTTCATCCTCAAGAAAACGCCCATGCATTACTCGGGATTCGAACCCAAGCCCACTAGACAGCAGTCGGAGACGCAATCCACTTCACCACCTGGGCGGTGAAGTGGATAGCGTCATATTTGTACATTTATGATCCAAGTCGAGTCTTACAAAAGTAATTTTTTTTTAATTTTTTGAAAGCTACCGTTTGAGTTTTCATATTAAGCGAAGAACTTTTTAATATGAAATGATGCTTTGGCAAAATTGCGATAATTTTTGTGGAAATATTTATTGACATAACTATGCGACACTGATGTGATAGATATTGTAAATTTTACTTTATCGACGAACGCCGTTTACTCACATTTTATAAACGATTTTTTAATGTCAAAATAAACAAATAAGCTAACACTCATCAAGATCGATTCAGTAGTTACTGCTTCGGATATGTCTAATAATAAAGGAAGAATAAGGCTTGAAAGAAAGACATTCGTAAAAAGTGAAAAAGTGACACTTTTTTTTCTCATATGCTATTCTACCAATTTTTATTTTTTCAAAGCACTTATATACTCCATCCCAGCACACAATTGTTGCCAAACCTCGTAACTCACTGAAATCTATTCGCGGTCACATTTGTGCCTCCGGCAATGGAAGCGTAATTCGCCCATTGGGAACCGTTCTTGTTAACAGGCATTCACAAATTCTAGAGCTTGCTTCAGCAGCACTTTCAATTTGGGCGGCGCATGAGACCGCCTGCCTGACCCATGCTAGCTGATGCTCGCCAAAATACGAGGCTCCGCACTCCATTGTCTGCCACTCATTCACCACCGTAAGTCAATTGGCGAGTCAGGAGGCTTTGCCGTCTACACCCTGACGCTCGCTGGGCTCGTTTTGCGAGCTCATTTGTGCCGCCTGCTACGCAGGGTAAATACATCCATTAACAACTGTCCCTTCAAAAATGGCAGTCACAAGTCTTAGTGCTCGCTTCGCTAGCTCTTTAATTCGGACTAAACACATGATCGCCAACGAGTCCAATGATTACTGACACTCACATAACCCCAGTGTTTCGCATTCCATTGGCTACTGTTTATTATTAGGAGCTCCCGAACAGGCATGAAACACACAATTAGGCTTCGCCTTATTATTAGTTCACTCTCACAAACTCCCTTAACATTGTAAACAATTTCACCACACTTTGCCACAAGATTGCTACACTCGCCAACTACGAATCTCACATTATGTGCTCGGAAGCTTCGTCTTCTACTTCCTAGTTCACGCTAAGCCTGCACCGCGAATCCTTTCATGCCACCTGCTATAAAGAAGGATTGCTAACTCCATTAAGCAAAAAAAAAAAAAAAAAAAACAGCAAAATTTCATTGCTGCATGTTTTGCTTCTTGTTCGTAATGCAGAGCATAATATCGTGTTACGCTTTCAATATAGAGTTATTTACAACATTGAAACATATAATCGTTGCTCAATATATCATCATGCCAAACATGGTTGCGATATGCTCAGGATTTTTTATCGAAATAAAAGATCAGGCAAATGATTGTCAACATTTCACAACTTCCAAAGTGCACTAACTAACGTTAAAGTCATGTTTAGGAACATATATCTCTACTTTTAATGTTTTCAATGCTTCAATGATTCTGTACTCGACCATTTTGTAATGTTTCTGTAATAATCATTGAGAAGAAAGCAGTCCTGTCGACCAATTAAATCTTCGGCCGTAGATTAGAAAAATGTTCACTGAAGAAGTGCAGAAAAAGTAAAACAACACATAAACTAAATCGAAATTGAAGAAAATAGGCTCAGTCCTGCAAAACTGGAAGTATGTAATTATATGTCAACAAAAATTAGAGGTCTTGCTATTGTTCGTCTGTCCAGGACGTGAACTAGTAGCTAAAACTATCTTCCTTCGAATTTGACATTAAATATTTCCTAAACTAAATTTTAAATAGAAAAACGGTTTATATCAGTGTTTTTCTCTATTATTTCTCTAAAAATTTTTTAAATTTCATAATTATATGTGCTATATATATTGCGGTATGTGACAGAGAACATCGTGGAACTCGAAATTTGTCAAACAGCGGCGGTGGCAGATTTAATCGATAGTACTATCTGTTTTTATTATATAGATTATTTTTTTAATAAAGGAGAGATTCTTTTAATATAGACTACATTTTTTCATACAGAGAGTTTGTGAACATATTACAGAGAAATTGGAATCAAATTTCGTACCGTCTTACAGATAAGTCAAATGTTACTTAAAAATCGGGGTTTATCACGTCATGTAAAATATAATCTTCCAGGCTGGGGATACGAACATGGCGACTTGGTGAGACGGGTCACTGCCGTTTTCCTAACAACAGCTTCTAACACATATTTCATGTTTTACATTGTCCTCATACATTCTTTGACTCAAACACTTTTTGGACTAAATCACACCTAGTGGAGATAATTCAGTTAGGTTGCTGTAATGTAATCAATATATACTGGTTTGTTACAAAAAATCGGATTTACTTACTGAAATCATCGGGGTTGATGTGGTATGGAATAACGTTATTACTCCATTTACTTGCAGGACTCCTCTTAAAGTTCCGCCCTTGACGAGCCTAAGAAAAAAATGGATACTGTTTATACACAAAATATAAAGAAGAATTAAGGGCGTTGCCCTAACGAATTCAGAAAATGGAACTGAAAAAATAACATTTTGTAATATTTCATATATTTTCAGATATTCAGATGTTAGTTAAATGTTAAAACTGGAATACAAATCCATACGTGGAACTAGAAAATATTTAAAGGGGAACCAAATTCATGTGATTGATCGTATTTATATTTTCAAAACCACATATTAAAGAAAATTTAGTAATTTTTTATAATTAGTTGCGACTTTTGTGCTCAAATTGCTGTCTTTGTATTGAAGAATTTATTATTACCTAATGGCTATTGCAAGTTTAGTTTAAAATAATTGTAATCTAAGTGCTGAATAAAACTTCACAACTTGAAAAGTAATTGACTTTATATATCGTCTACTATATTGTGTTCCAGAGAAATAGCACATTTTCTTGCATTTATCTTGGCTCTAGGGAGTTTTACGATTTTTATACGTAAAAGCGTTTGGAGAGTCTATGTTAAAACGTTTAAGATGCGATAGAATCTCATATAAATACAATGTAAAAAATATTCTGTTTAAAAACTGTTTTTGTAGCTTTTATTATAACACCACAATACCCTTGACAGCTTTCGACTAAAGAATTTTTCATCAATTTTACTGTCCCTTATATCCGACCGTCCAAACAGTTACCTTACACCTTTCTGGTAGGTCGGACGGTCTGGGTTTCAACTGTCCCTTATATATCACATTACGAAGTTAGGAATGTTCAAATAAGCAGCAACATACATCAAAGCCGTATATACTAAAAGCCTAAAACACTTTTCCTCTTCTATTACAAACGTCCCAGCTACAGAAATACTGTTGTATTTCTACCTGTAGGCCATTTACTACCACATACAACACAACAGTCGAATCGTAAGAATACACGTAAGCGAAAGTGATTTCGGCTATGTGGAATTAACCTATTGAAACATATCCGGGATTTTACATTCAGACAATATAAGGCAGTTCAGTTGGTAATACTGCTCTCAAGATTCATGAGTCAGAGATCAACTGCCTCCCGGACGCCTAAGTTGATATCCATGCTGGATTAAGTTTAAATGATTCTTAATGTGAAATAAAAAGAAATAATACTGTGTGAATTAAAAAGTGTGTAAAAATTATAGGTTTATTTAGAACAACGACTATTAGTTTCGAATTGAGGGTGGGATCAGGGGTTCTTTCCAAGCTCTGATAAGTCAGTCAGTATCGTCCTGGTCAAAAGATGCAGATGTAGGAGTAGGTCCTACCACAAATATTCCTTGACACTATATAAAACATTTAGAGATATCCACACCTGTCATTTCTGTGAAAATATTAGTTGGTGTGTATTATACACTCTTTCATTTTTACATCCGAGTGCTACCGTACATTGTAAAACAATTGCAAGCATGTTACTGAAAGTTTCAAGGGAATCAGCTAACCGTAATGGGGAGTGAGATTTCTGATACTTATATATATATATATATATATATGTGTATATATATATGTATATGTGTATATATATATGTATATGTGTATATATATATATATGTATATGTGTATATATATATATGTATATGTGTATATATATATATGTATATGTATATGTGTATATATATATATGTATATGTATATGTGTATATATATATATATGTATATGTATATGTGCATATATATATATATATATATATGTATATATATATATAAGATTCAAATGAAAGAGGGAAACGACCAAATGCATAGCAAAAATTGCAGAGGGGGATTGAGACACCGTATAAACGTTTCACTTCGTTTTACCTGAAATATAAATATATGCATATATATATATATATTTATGTATATATATATATGTAAATAGCGAATTTAAATCTGAATAATTCAGAAATGAAGCAGGAATTTTCATAAGAGCCTGAAATTGCGGCCTATTATATTGTTTGCCGGAATTATCAACACAGTAGCTGACAAAAATGAGCAAAGGTTCCATAATATCTTACGCTGTTCTGTTGAATCGTGTCTTGTGTCGGCCTTGTGAAATAGATTAAATTTGCTACTTGGAATTTCTTGACAAATAAGGTTTTATTGGCAGTAATTTCAAGTGTACTAAGCCTACTTTTTCAATTTTTCTGCCATTCAACTAAAATTACATTATCGTTATTTAAGAAACAATACGTAATTCAGACCTAAGCAATTCAGGCCTAAGACAAATGTTAGGAACAGCAATTCATGTCGCTAAAATTAATTCAATTGCTAAATGTAATAAATGGGATCAAACAAAATATAATGCCAAATGTAATTAATGCCGTTAATTGTTTTAAATAGTTTTATATTTTGTATTCTGAGTTATTGTGCATTTAAAAAAATCATACACTTTTGTACATTTCATTAAATGTTTATTTCTTTTCTTCGCAAATTTTACTAACGTGTAGTCTCTTTACTTCGAAATGAACAAGCTTTTAAATTTAAACACAACTCTAGTATGAATAAAATCTGGGGTAACAAGTATGCAATCGAGTAAATTAAGATCGGAAAATTTAAGTCCGTGTTCTAAATATATTTGCCATACTTCAACAATATCCTTTGATCATTGTCACAAATAAAAATAAGGTTTCTTACTTGTTCTCTCTCTTCTCGTGTCAGGAGAATATGCTCGAGTGGCGGCACTAAAATGAAAGAACAGAGATTAATCATTTGTACATTGTATCCTTAAAATTATAACAATAATTTCGATCAGCATTTGTGAAATGCATTTCGTAAAAAAATATTCAGTAAAAATATTGCTTGTTAAACTTAAACTATTCTGAACGGAATTGATTTGTCTCAAATCTGTAATCCTTTTCGTGTCATATTACATACATTTTTTGATCAAAACATTTAAGAACATTATATTCATACCTAATATTTTCTTCAGATCTTCGCTCGTACATAAAGCTTGTGAGCATTAAATGTGGCATTTACACGCTGAACAAAGTTTTGATAACTTTTTTAATATATATCATTCAGATATGTATATCTTCCATTCAGATTTAATCAAAAGAATGCGGCACATTTTATAATTTAGCTGACATGTTAAATTGTAAAATATATTTAATGTTATTTATCAGTGCAGTAAAATGATATTATTGTGTAGTTTTTCCAAAAGTCAGTGCAGGATTTCAGACTGTCATTTTCTTATTTCTGAGAGAATTGTGCAAATTTTTGAAAATATCTTAGTATCGTCACATTTAAGCTCGAATTTTCTACAGAATAGCTCTCAAATTTAAGGATTTTAAACTGTAAGATTCAATTATTTTAAAATAGCTATAAATGAAGAATGGAAACTACAGAATAAGGAAAGTATATAGTTCTATAAGAGTAAGTCCGTCATATGAAGGTATGTATAAATTTGTAAAATAGAATCCCCCTGTAGCACTTACGCAGATGACGAAGTTTTTCCAAACAGTACAACTAATTCTTACAAGACTCCATACATAAACATTATTTCTATACCACATACTATTTTTATAAAGCATTATTGATTCCCAAAATATATGATATTTTTTCTTATATATATTTCGGAAAAAGAAAACATTAATTTTCACAAAAACAAAAGAAATATTAAAGAAATGCATCCAAATTTTCCAAAATACTAAATTTTCATTTGGAGTCAATATAGAGTTTTTAGTATCATTTTATTTGGAATTAACTTCCTTTTCATAAATTTCACAATATTTACAAAAGGTTGTCGTCGACGATTATTCGCCAAATTCTTTGTTCACATCAAAATCGACGAATCACATCAAAAGTTGAAAAGATGTAATACATTTTATCCAAATGAACTTACCCTTAAAAAAGTAAGAATTGCCGAAAAATGTAGACTTCTACATGAAATATTAACTAAAATGCAGAAAATAAAATCTACAATTTTGTGGATAGTAAAAAATGGATGATTTGAAAAAATAAACTTTTTATGGAATGTAAAGAGTACTTTTCCTGTTCTCTAAATTGCCGCTACAGTTACAGATACTGTAGTTTTGTAAAGTTACGAAAGCATGTTCTATTACAAGAATAGAAACAATAATGTAAAGTTCGTATATCTAATTAACAAGTATTTAATATTAGTAAA
This sequence comes from Amaurobius ferox, assembly GCA_951213105.1. Lineage (NCBI taxonomy): Eukaryota > Metazoa > Arthropoda > Arachnida > Araneae > Amaurobiidae > Amaurobius > Amaurobius ferox. The sequence continues at coordinate 19,431,549 of OX578149.1, forward strand.
TAGAAAATTATTACTAGTTACAAATTAAAATGTTCCAGAAACTACTTACAATCAGGTGATGACAGTGGGTTATCTGTTTGATCTGTAATACAAAATAACATTACTTAATTAAAAGCTAGTATCCTTTTGTCTTTCGATCACAAAAATATACTCAAATTACATAAATTCACATAAATCTTCTACACTACCGGCTTATATGTACCACTCCTTAAAGTACAACCTATTTGAGTTCAATTATTGCACAATGTTGATCAAAGTGAGATAATACGATAGTAACACTGATACTGCATATGTATAATTTGAAATAGAATGCAAAAAATTTGTAATGTTAGACATATTTTAGATTTGACCTTTCTCATATTGTAAAAGAATTATAAAAGGAACTAATCCTTAGAAATATTTCATATAGAATAATAAAAAAACATATGATATCATTTGAAAATAATAAACTAGTTTTACAAAATTTGAAAAAGTATTTCGTTTAAAAACATTTGATCAATAATAAGTCAAAAAAAATAAATATTTTAAACTATCTGACTTGAATTGTTAATTTAAATTTTCTAGGAACTCGAATGCAGTCCACAGAAATATTTGCAGTTAGCCGAATTAAGCCATATTTACATCGAGGAATCAAACATTGTTATACTATACTTATTTATGACTAATGCATCGACCTGAACTCAATATCACAGGGTATGAATAAGAAATATCGGAGACTATTAAGGTCTAGCATTCATATATATATATATATATATATATATATATATCTAAATGCTTATCACCCGACTGGAGTACAAACGTTAAAGGTCTGAAATGGTCTCCCATTGTTAAAGATCTGAAATGGTCTCCCATTGTGTTAACCCCAAACAGTTAAGATGTTTCCTAATAGAAAGATTTACTTAAAATTTGCTGATGATACAAGGTTATATAATTAATGGTGCAATAAAATTAAATGACACAAGGATTAAAATATTTAAAAATATAAATTGTAAAAGAGAAATATTTTAAGCATTTAAAAACATAGCAAAATATGGAGCAAAAATTATGTAAAAGAATGCAAAACTTACCCTCTTTAGCATGTAATAAACTTACGTCTTCGATTCCCAATACTGCAAAAATGTAAAATATCAGTTTAAATGCTTTTATTACAAAATAATGAGGTATGCTTAAAACAGAGAAATAAGTAATAAATACAGAAGTAAAAATGAAACGGGAAAAATATTAGAAGACAAAACAGAATAAGCAAAATGCAAAAAATAATAAAATGAAATAGTAGAAAGAAAAATTATAATTAAATGAGTAAAAAATTATTATACAATTTTTAGAAAATCATGAAAAATATTTTCACTCACATTCCGCAAGTTTTTCATCCTGACCTGTGGCACGTAACATATCCAGGAAATCTGGTGTCACATCTGAAATGTTTATAACATAATATATTTAAGTATGATACAATAAATATTTGATAAAATTTACACACCAAAGCTCATATTTTGTTATTTACTTGCATTAGAAAATACACTCCAAAATAACACCTTTAAATGCATGGAGTCGTTATTTACATATAAGGAATCAGTACCAACAACCATCACATGTATAGAATCACTGATTTCATACATATATTGCTGTTAGTTTGGAGTATTCAAATTTATAGTAGAAAATTATTTTTATAAAATTTTTGGGCTATGAATTTTATTGTAAGACATGAAATGTAATTTTTTGTATGTTTGTCTGTATTTAAAATAAAAGTAATAATGCAATATTTTACTTGCGTGTTATTTACTTTTTGCTGTATTTCAAAGTAAATGTCGAATCCTTAAAACTAGTCAGTACGGGCGGGAAATAGTAAGGTTTAAAACTTAAGGAATGAAATGTACCACGAACGACTACGTTCTATAACAAAATTGTTCTTTCTAGATGCTTCGGTAATCGAATTTTTCACCACAAAATTCGTTCCTTTTTATGTCAAGCTCCGGAGCGTCTAGCTCTAAAGTCAGGCAAACCGTTAGTCGGGCGTTATCCCCAGCGTATAATATAAAAAAGATTTTTAAGAGTTTGCTTGCTCCGGCTTACAGAAGGAGGATATACAAATTGATAAAATGTTACTATATTTAAAGATTTTATATTACAGAACATAAATATATATACATATATATATATATATATATATTCAATTTGTATCGTGCATGTTTTAGATATGAAGCATATATACATATATACATGCTTCATATCTAAAGCATGCAGATAGAAATTGTACAATATATATCTAAAACAGTGCGTTCTGTAAATTATTAAATTCAATGAACTGTAAATGAGCACATTTCAAGTAAATTATTACATAAAATTACTCTTAAGAAATTTTTAGCTTAAATATTTAATGTTTTCATTGTATTATTATGCTTCTTCAATTTAAAAAGGCCTCGAAACATTGTGTTGTTGTTGATGTTGAGACCCAGACCGTCCGACCTACCAGAAAGGTGTAAGGTAACTGTATGGACGGCCGGGAAGTGCCACCCAATTTAGACCGGAACCCAGTGGGGGAGGCATCCACAGGGACCGTACCCTCCTTCCCCTACCACCAACCTCTCGGAAGGACTTACGGACCCACATGTTTAACGTGATCGCACTCCGCATGAACACGGCGGCATTTGTGGCACCGTGCAAATCTAGCGCGCAAACCACGGGGATACCGCACCCGAGATGGCCAACAGCACGCGGCGTTCCGAGGTGGTCACCCACCAAGTACTAACCGCGCCCGATGCTGCTTCACTTCGGTGATCTAACGAGAACCGGTGTTTTCAGCACGGTACGGCCGTTGGCCCTCGAAACATTGTGTGTAATCTTTTGACCGATATCAATTATCAGACCGATATCAATCTATTAATTCTGCGTGCTGAAAGAATTGCGCTAAATTTTGTTTGTCCAGACTTAATAACAGCTGAATAACTCTTACCACTGTCAAGTATTTTTCCAGCAAATGCTATATGTCCCAATGCGACGAAAGTTATTCCGAAAACAGCTAACATCATCATTGAAAGATTAACCTACAAAACAAAAGTACCGAGTAAAATAAAATTGTGTCTTCTATTATTTTGTGTAAACAAATACATTCATAACAAAAGGTTATTTGATAAGAAAAAAACTACACAGACTCAATAGACACATTTGTATTTTAAATGTAGAAAATAATGTTTTGATACACACATAATTTTGAAATAGTTTTGAATAAAATTAATAATACAAAACTGTTAATCAATAAATACTTTTTTTTTTCATAATTGCATTTATTTTGAAATTCTTTTATTATAAAACGACTATAATTATATTATAAACTTCAGATAAAGTTAGGCTTTAATAGAAAGTTAAGATGAATTACACTAAAAAATACCTAATTCGGATTTGGAATAAATTGCAAAACAAACACATTATATGATAAACATTTTTTTTTAAAATACCAACAAGCGAAATTAAAAGTCAAAGTTTATGTGTAAATAAATAATTTATTTGATTATAAAAATTATAATGAATGAAATCCTAAAGATTATAAATAAATATTTTATTAAATGTGTAATACAGATTTAATTATATAATTCATTTTTTTGTGAATAAAATAATTTAATTGTTTGATATTTACTTAACTTAAAACTGAACGAAAATTGTATAACATGTAAATACTTCACAATTTGTGTTCACACAATAAATATATACATTTCTTATTATATTCAAATATTTTAAAATTAAAAAATTGAAAATACGTAAAACATATAATAATTTATTTTTATATACTTAATTTTATTGAAAGCTATTTAAATTTTTATTTTGTACATGTCTTGAATCGCTTTAACTCCATTTACTTTACCAGTGTCGGCTCAAAACCTTTTTTGATTCGGAATTTTATATCATTTAGAATTACCATATGAGTCATTCACCAGCACCTTTGGAACGGTGTTCCACTTACGTTCTTCAGTAGTGAATAAATATCTCAGTTCAAATGTTCAAATTTTAAAGTGTCTATAGATAAAATAAAGTATATTGAAGCATTTTGAATAGGAATAATAAATATAGTGCTTGGAAACTCGATTTCAAACATCGCTTAAAATTATGAAATTTTCCATAATTGAAATCGCGAAATCTTTGTTTAATGTTTGAGATGTTAGAACTAAAATATATTCAAGTGTTTTGGGGATATAAAATCAAATATCAGATAAAAAACAATACTTTCAAAATTAGTAAATAGAATAAGTCATTGTCTGTGTGGTCATGCAGACATCTATGACAATGCATTTACAGCAATATCGTCACTTGAATGAGTTTTCAAAAATTCGCCAATGAAAATTAAATTTACTGCCTTTGATGTGCCCTATCGATTTGTGGATATTATTAGTTCAATATCCTTGATTAGGAAAACTGCAAATTAAATGGTTAGCAGGTCACGCACATTTCGTTCTAATCTCTTATAGAAATTGCTTTATTTAAACGAACGAGTTTTGTCAAAGATTTGTCTTTCGTTATGATGTCATATAGCAGTCCTTTAATAATAATATTGAATATTGTACTCTCTGTGTGAGTCTGGGGATTTTAGGAACGCCAGAGTTGTAGGCAGAGAGACGAATAAGAATCTTTGCATAACATTTAGCGACCCAGTTTATGATGGATGTAATATCAACTATATATGATAATAATGCACCAATGCGATGGAACAAAGCCGAGTGAGGTTAGAAAATGCTACGAAAGCGGATTACATACCTGATACCTTATGTCAATCCTTAATGCCGAAGTAATGAACAAAATTTCACAAGATTCTACTAGTATTTATATACAATATATTATTTCACATTTTTAGAAAGGACACAAAAAATTGTCACACAGATGGGGATCATAATTAATTCATACTTATTTAATGATCATGAAAGTTATTTAAATATTTAAGTATCACTTGACACAAATCGCTTTGACAGAAATTTATTTTATCAGTATGGACTAAAAATCATTTGTGTTTCAGAATTTTATATTATTTTCAATCTTCACGTGAGTTATTCTCCAGCATCAGTGGAACCGTGTTCCACTCACGTTCTTCAGAAGTGAATAGCCCAAGTTTAAATGTTCAACTTTTACTGTATGTAGATATAACATATGGGTCATTTTCTGCAAAGGGGTGTTTTACATTTCACAGGTTTTTAATAATTTTTTTTTGACCTGAGACTGATTTTGAACACTGATCAGTTTTACTATATTGTAGTACATATTTGTCACCCATTAGCTAAAACAATTTATATTTTTAATATTTGAAAGTTTAGTTTTTTATTAAACCTCATTCCCCTATGTCTCATCAGCCAAATAATAAAATAATAACTTCATTTAGAAGCTTTCATTTTCTAGTTTCCTTTTAATTTGATGTTGAAGTAAGATAATTTAAAATACAAACTGTAATAAAAATCCTCTATGCATTAGAGCAATATTTTAAATTGATTTTTTCAACTGTCCCCTTTGTTTTGTCATTCACCTGTGTTCACATTTTAACACCTCATTCTATACATAGATGACAACAGAATATAATTAACGTATTATTCCTTTTACTAATGTCCATATTCACCATTTCAAGAGTTCGACTATGTTCTAGCTATTATTTTATGCAGGAAAATATGATAAAACTGAACTATTTTAGGTATGTATTTTTATTTTTTGTCATTCACCTGTCTTTATTTATTCTCTGAATAAAAAAGTAAATATTTTTTTAACATATATGTGTGCCTAGTTAGTGTGACAAACTGAATATCCAGTTAGGCTTAAATGCAAATAAAACTCTTATACTCAGAATGAAAAATGAAATGATTTGTTATTCACATGTCGTCATTTACCTGTCATTTTGGTAGAAAAGGAAATGGCATTAAACCAGGTAAATTACATCTAAATATAAGATTGCAATTAAAACAAAATTGTGTTTTTTATTTTTCTTATCATATATATATATATATATATATATATATACTAACAAAGCAATTGCCTATATTAAGTGTCATTCCCTTGTCATCCTGCCATTTACTTGTCTTGAAAATAAAAATTTTCACTTTCTATTTTATTTACCCAACATGGTAAAATGGTTTTTACTTAATATAATGCAGAAAACAGGTTTAATAATAGAAAAAATATATATTGTAACAATAAAGATGAAAATGTCCGTTTAGAGACAATGACTCATATACTTAAAGTATATTCTTGAGTCATTTTCAATATGAATAATAAAAATTATTCTTGGAAACTCGATTTTAACGATCGCTTAAAATCATGAATATTTCAAAAATTAAAATCACGAAATCATTGTTTCATGCTTTGAGATGTTAAAAGTAAAACACAATAAAGTTATTTGGGATATAAAATCATATGCCATGCAACGCACAATATTTACAAAATTAGTAAATAAAATAAGTCCTTGTCTGCGTGCCCATGCTGACAGAAATGGCAAAAAATTTAGATCAATATCGATCGCCAATTAAACGACTTTTTAAAAGTTCGCTTATGAAAATTGAATTTCATGACTTTTATGTATCCTATAGCTTTGTGGGTATTATTAGTTCAATATCCTTTTTTAGAAAAACTAGAAGTCACACGGTTCGCAGCATACGTACTCTTCATTCTAATTTCTTATAGAATTTGGCAAAATAATTGTGCTTTGTTATATTGTCGTATAGTGCACCTCTGATAATAATATTGAATAGTAGGCGGACTGCTTCAAGCTGGAGATTTTAGGAGCGCTAGCTTTGGAGGCTCGCAGACTATATGAATCTGCTGCATAACGATTTGCGACCCGGTGTATGATGGATGTAACATCTACTATATATATAATAATGCGCCTTTGCAATGGAAGAAATCCAAGTAAGTTAGAAAATTCACATAAACTGAGTACATACCTGATACCTACTGTGAAGCCTCAATTCCGAAGTAATGGACAAAATGTTCAAGCTTCTACTCGTATTTATACACAATATAATATTTCACATCTTTTGAAGGGACACAAAGAATTATGTCACACATATGGAGAGCATAATTAGTTCCTCCTTTCTTTTCAAATCCTCTTTCTAGTTCTAATCATCTGCAGATATACAAATATGGTATTTGTATACACCCAATTTTGCAAACAAAAACAAATTCTCATCGCTGTTTATTTGGCACCTGCTAATCAAGTATTTCAAAAGATGCAATTACGCAATTTCGATCAATACAGTAAAATCAAGGATACATTTTGCAAAATAAAACAGATTGTATCTATTTCATCCGCATTCAATATTCAATATGGGCTTTGAGTTGTGTAAGTATACTTTGAAATTTTTTATTTAAAACAGCAGCAGAAGGTGAATTCAATATTATTGCGACAACAAAATTAAAGCCAAAATCAAAACCATATATGCATATATCAAAGCCACAATCAAAACCATTAGAAGTCGTGCGGGGTTGTGACATCCACTCCTCTGTTAAAACACACTCAAGAGCAGCTGCAACACTCCCGGTAAGCCGAAACTACACACAGAAGATCGTTCAATCCAAAGCATCCACCGAAAGAACAAAATCCGTATTACATGAAAAAAGTCCAATGCAAAATGAAAACCGTTGTTATAGACTTTACCTATAACATGATAAAATATAGTAAAATATAGGTTGAACAACAGAACAAGATCTTTACCAATGATCTCGACCCATAAAATCCCTCATCTTCATCCATAAATTTTATGGATTTTCTCTTTCTCTTGTACTACTTATATTATATTCTATTTTATAATGGTATAGGTAAAGTTTTTAATAACTGTTTTTATTTAGCATTGGGCTTTTTTCATGTTATACGTATTTTGTCCTTTCGGTGTATATTTTGGTCTGGGCAACCTTCTGTGAGTAGGATCGGCTTACCGGGGGGGGGTTGCTGCTGCTGTTAAGCATGCTTGAACCGGTGAGTGGGGGTCACAATACCCTCACGGTCACTTATGATTCTACTCAGTTTTTATTTCTTTTATTCTTTTTGGCTTTTATATTATGCATCGTTATATGTTAAGGCTGCTTCGCACCTGATATTTCATGGCATTCTTTGTACTCTTTGGAAGCTGTTTTATTTGATTTTTATATGCATATCCCTTAATTTATTTCATACATTTGGTTTTATTTGTATATATATTCTTAAAATTATTTCATACATTTGATGTTATCTCTAGATATATATATATATAAAGTTTAAGAAGAATTTAAAAATGTGAAAAAATAGAAGGAATGCAAAGACAAAATACAAGATATGTGTATATGTAATTAGCGCTCTGCAGCTTGATTACAATACTCAAATATATAATATATAAGGAGAAAATTGGAAGTTATTAAAGATGTTGAAGTGTTATAGCATTTATGCGCAAAGCAGCTACAAATACTATACACGATATATATAAAAAGTATAAAAAGAATTTTAAAATGTGAAAAAATAGAAGGAATGCAAAGACAAAATACAAGATATGTGTATATGTAATTAGCGCTATGCAGCTTGATTACAATACTCAAATATATAATATATAAGAAGAAAATTGGAAGTTATTAAAGTTATTGGAAGTTATTGGAAGTATTGGAAGTTATTATTATATATCGTGTATAGTATGTGTAGCTGCTTTTCGGATAAATGCTATAACACTTCAACATCTTTAATAACTTCCAATTTTCTTCTTATATATTATATATTTGAGTACTGTAATCAAGCTGCATAACGCTATTTACATATACACATATCTTGTATTTTGTCTTTGCATTCCTTTTATTTTTTCACATTTTAAAATTCTTTTTATACTTTTTATATATATCGTGTATAGTATTTGTAGCTGCTTTGCGCATAAATGCTATAACACTTCAACATCTTTAATAACTTCCAGTTTTCTTCTTATATATTATATATTTGAGTATTGTAATCAAGCTGCATAGCGCTAATTACATATACACATATCTTGTATTTTGTCTTTGCATTCCTTCTATTTTTTCACATTTTTAAATTCTTTTTATACTTTTTATATATATCGTGTATAGTATTTGTAGCTGCTTTGCGCATAAATGCTATAACACTTCAACATCTTTAATAACTTCCAATTTTCTTATATATATATATATATATATATATATATATACAATGTATATTAAATATATATACAAATAACGAAATAAAAATATAAAATGATTGCGTTTACGTTTTTTAATATATATATATATATATATATATATATATATACAGGGTGTCCCAAAAAATTAAAACAAACGCGCTTTAATTCCTTACCTATTGGTGATACGTGGGCAATGTCAACACCAAAAGTGTTGAAAGTAAGGTAAGAAATAAGACTACGTTAATGAAAAAGTCCTCCCATTAATTTTAAAAAAGGACTACGTTAATGAAATAGTCTTCCCATTAATTTTAGAAAAGGACTACGTTAATGAAATTGTCCTCTCATTAATTTAAAAAAAGTTACACTGTTTAAAATGAATGGAAGGACGATACCCTTAGACACATTAATATTTATTACGACCCTCTTCGACAAATTTGGTTTATCTGATGTGGGCAGCACATGACTTTCTCTGCAGACTTATATCCACGTTCTTTTTATCTTAATTAAATTTAATTCACTTTTAATTCAATTTTCGTTCTCATATGGTAACTTCGCTCATTTCCAGAGGTTGCTTAGAGAAATTACGAATAAACTAAAATACCTGGAGAACGGCTAATCCTATAGTGTAATGGGGTTGGTCTTATTCTTTTCTTTGTTAAAAATTACGTATAAAACATGCATTTATTCGATATATTTGAGAATACGTAAATTTTTGATTTTAGCGATTTTTGCTGGCCATTTTGCAAAAAAGGGCAGGTTATCTTTTTCCGAATTGTACTAAAATGTAATCAGCACAAGGGTTCCCCACAAGCGACTTATCTACAGAATTTTGTGAAATTCGGTCCCTTAGTCTTTCAGCCAGATTGGAAAAAAATTTTGCGGACCAATTAAAAAAAAGCGGGTACTTTTATTATGAATCGTACCTGAAACTAATCAGCTCCAGATTTGCCCGCCAGGAACTTACCTACCAAATTTTGTGCAATTCCGTCAATTAGTTCTTTAGTTAGAGTGAATACAAAATCTACGCAGACAGACAGACAGACACAGAGACACACACACAGACGTCACGCTAAAAAATTTTTTTTCGTATTCTAGAGGTCTCGAAACGCGTAGATCCGTCGAAAACTCGAGTTGTGATTTTTGGCATGATTCCAATACTTCCCCTATACATTATCATGTATTACAGGGAAAGTAAAAATTCGACTTTTGCCACTTTTTCATAAAATATAAAAGGCTGTCTCAAAAGTGAAAATATTAATCATAGACTTATTGAGGATAGAAATAGTTTAGATCAAAAATACGTTAATATGTTGCAAAATTTTTTGTCACAAATGCATCTAAATACAGCATTACATAGAAAGAGATCATATAAAGCAGTGATTCCCACTACGTTGTTGGGGCACATAAATAAAATATCATACATTGATAGAAGACCATTGATATAAAAGGACACATTTCGTTACAAATATTAGAAACTCAATATACAATATATAAATGTCTAAATGCAATGACTAAATACAATGTCTAAATATAATGTACAATGTACACATACAATGTCTCCTATTATTATCATCCACTTTTATATTTTTTGTGATATGTCACAAATTTACATTTCTAATTTGATATATGGTCCCCATTCACAACGTTCAAATTTCAATTAAATATTACTCGCTCAATTTTAAAGATACAGATACGAGTTTTTTTTAAAGAGCTTGTTGCATTAAAAACAAAAACTTTCTGATTGACCAAATCTGTCTAAGGACGTCGTATAAAAATTTAAAAAGTGTAACTTTTTGAAAATTAATGGGGGCTATTTCAATTACGTAGTCTTATTTCCCACTTTACTTTCAACGTTTTTGCAATTTACATTGCCCACTTATCTAAAACTGGTAAAGAATTAAAGCGCATTTCAATCATTTTGGGACATCCTCTATAAACATACATGCACACACACACACACACACACACACACACACACACACACACACATATATATATATATATATATATATATATATATATATTTATATATATATATACGATTCATATGAAAAACGGAGGGAAATGACCAAATGCAAGGCATAAAATGGTAGAGGGGGATGGCGACCCCTCTTTCCCGATTAAAAGACTGCTTTTATGCCCGGGCAACACTCGCGGTACCAATGCCATGCATTAGCCATACTTCCGTAAATGTGTCAAGTCAAAAACATTCGAAAAAGTGCAAAGTAAACAAATAGGAATCAACCAGGATCGCAAGGGAGAGGAAAAGAATTGAAATTCAGCAAATGCTACCAAATCCTCAATCATCAGCAAATGCTGCAAATCCTCCCCAACCATTAAATGCAAAGCATTTGGTTATCCCATATTTCTTTAAATCTTCTTTTTCTTGGATTATATATATATATATATATACCCTTTTAATTGTGATTTTTGTATACTAATATTCTTCTCATCCCCCTTTCTATTGTAGTAATAAGTTACCTTCTATTTTTCAATTCAATATTTTTAGAAAAGCTATACAATGATACCAAAATTGTCCCCCCTCCTGGGAGGAGGGGCGTATCTTTGAAATTTTCAATAGCAACCCTTATTTTTTATTGCAAATTTGGATTCTCCAGAAAAATTTACATACATTTGACCTACGATGTTTGATTTTTGCTTCCCCAATGGCGCTATAATCGAGAAAAACGGAAGTGGGGCACTAACGTTTAAAAATGGGAATATCTCGGGAAATACACTTCGGATAGAAAAATAAAAAATTACGTGTTCAATATTTTCAAAACCTATCCAATGTTGCTAAAATTGACCCCCTCCCCCCCGCTAACCCCACTAACCCGACACTTCATCGACAACTGTTGACTTCAGTTTAGAAAACGTTTCTAAACTACTTTTAGCGCCACCCAGGAACAACGATGTGGACGTAGTAGTTTTCCGTTCCATAGTGGATGCTTGATTAACGTGAATCCCTTTGCCTCTCATGATCAGGCTGCTTTTTTCTGTAACTCCCCTTGTCTCTCATGATCAGAGTGTTTTTTCTGTAACATTTAAACGTTAGTGCTTCACTTCCGTTTTTCTCGATTATAGCACCATTGGGGGAGCAGAAATAAAAAATCATAGGTCAAATGTATTAATTAATGTATCAATTAATTATTTTCTGAAGAATCCAAATCTGCAATAAAAAATGGGGGTTCCCATTGAAAATTTCAAAGTTGCCAGACACCCCTCCCCCCAGGAGGGGTACGGGGTCAATTTTGGTATCATTTTATAGCTTTCCTAAAAGTAAATAAATACGTGTTTTTTATTTTTTGATCCGAAGTGTATTTCTCGAGATATTGCGCCGTTCCTGAACTTTATGAACACCGTGTATGTATGTGTGTGTTATAATTATTTTCTAATTATTTTCTAATTATATATTTAAATTAAAATGATTAATAATAAAATAAAAGCTAAAAATAAAATATATTAACATTTAATGTTTTGAATTTTATTTTCGCTAAACATTTATGAAACTTTAGCTAGATTGATATTTCTATTTGAGCCCCCTACAATGGTGAAAGTGGCATTTTCGTTTATTCATTTCGTCTGTAAATCTCTTGTATATTAAGATTTTTCAACTATGCTTCTTGTTTATATTCTGTTCTCCTTATATGGATAATTGTACTGGTTCGTACTCTTAACTCACTGGACGGGTTCTAGGGAAGATTACCGTAATCGTCTCGGCTTCTACTTCCCAAGATATATTTCGCCATACTTCTTTTCGATGCTTTTCAACTTTTTTCATCTCGCACACACGTCGGTACAAAAGTTCATGCCGCATGGAACATGGTAATGCTTGATTTCCGATTTCGCTGTTCTTATATTCTTCCTCTTTTGTTGTCTCTAGTCTGAATTTTGACATTTATAGTAACTTACTATTGCCAAATGTGAAAGAGGCATTTGCTTGGGTTAAGTAGAATTAAATGCTTAGAATTCAATCTTATACTGGTTAATCTCTGATTTTGGGTCTGTGCTGTTCATTTCTTTTATCAACATAGCGGCCTGGGTCTGACTGGCTTGGTGATTTTAATATTTATATACATATATTTATATATATATATTAATATATATATATATATTAATATATATATATTATATATATATATATATATTATAAACATTTCTGATGCCTTATGAGATCTCTATAAATACTCTCAACAGAAGCACGAACCACATATGTAAAAGGATTTTGTTTAATTTCAGTGTCTATATTTTCGACAATTCCTTTAGTCGCAAGGACTTCCTATGAACGGTGCCGGTATTCCGAGAGTGTTTGCCGCGGCACTCAAAGCATGCTTTTAACAGGGGAGTGGGGGAAACAACCCCCCCACAACCACCTTTAGGTACTGTTCTATATATATATATATATATGTTATTCTATATATATATATATATATATATATATATACTGTTCTATATATATATATATATATATATATATATATATTCTAAACATTTTTTTGCTGCCCTATGAGATCTTTATAAATGATCTACACAGAAGCACGAAACACATATGTAAAAAAGTTGCAGATATTCTTAGTACAAACTTATTTATTTTTCTTACGTGCATAGTACAATGTATAGGAAATTGTATTGTGGCGGGGTTGAAAACTTGAATTCGAATTTTCGACGGAAGAGCATGCTTCAAGTATATCTGAACTCAGTGGAACATTTTTTAATTTTTTTTTTGTGGGTTTATGTATGTATGTATGTATATTAGTGTGTGTGCGTGAGTTTTTATGTATGCTTGTGCGTGCTTGTTTGTTTGTGTGTGTATTTATGTATGTCAGTATGTTTTTATGCGTGAGTCTTACAAACGGAGGAATCATTTTGAACGAAACTTGGTACGATTTTTACATTCGATGAATTCTGGAGACCTATTGATTTTAAACTCATACTTTGACAAACATACATGAATTTTTGAAAGAATCATAAATATTCGAATGGATTTTTGAATAATATTATTTTTGAGACATTAAATAATGTAAAATAAATAATCAATTTATACATTATTTAATATTCTAAAGTAATTGACACGCAGTTTAAAATGATAGTTTACATCGTTCTCTATATATGACACGTTTTCCCTAAAAATGTAGCTGAAATTGCATTGAAATGAGTATGCTAATGTGTTACATATATGAAAGGGTTCATAGTTGAGGATAGTACGTGTCGTTAAATATATAACAGTGGCGATACATTTGGTTACCTTGTTGATAAATTTAGGCGGATAATGCTAAATTAGCGATATTTTAATGTTTCGCAAAATTTACAAAAATAACGCTAATTATAGCAAAATGACACCAAATTGATCAAATAAATATAGTTATAATTTCTATTATTTAATTCTCAAACCTATATAGTTAACAAATTTTACATAATGTATCTTACATAATAAAGGAAAATGTCTGCCTGTGTATGCAGCCGGTTGCGCAAAACCTAAGCATCGCACAAACAAACAATTTGATACACATACACTCGACGTACACAGGTGAGCTTCTGTGTTAACTTTTTAAATTTTGATTAATTTTAATTATTATTATATTGATCAATATTAAACCAGATTCCTCAGCCACCTAAAATATGATAAGAAAGTTTTTATCTGAACACCATCGCTAAAATCAAAAAATGCCTTTGAAGCAAACTTTGAACGGAGTCCAGGAGATAAACAAACTTGTTTTAAAGATTTTGTTTCTGTACATATCTACTTTTTCAGCGTTTCAAACATCTCCGATTTTTATATTACGATAAACAAGATTTGACATGCATTCCAAAGTTCATATTTTAACAGCATCTCCTAAATATATCACAGACAACTGCAGAAAATAATAATTTCATAAGCCATCCGTTGATCAATAATATTTTTTTCAACCCAGCTATGCCCAATATATTTTTAATGAACCGAAGGTATATCGAATACATCTACCGAAACTGTTCTTTCTATTAACTGAAGCCATTCTAAAAGTGCCGTGGACTCATATCCATTTATTTTTGGTTGCTCTACTACAGAAATCAATCCTCACCTCCACTTAAGCGAGATGGCCAGAGCTATTTATATGCTTTTGCAGTTTCCTAAGCGGTGCGTAGAATATACAGTGCACTGTGATTTTCATACTTTTATACGCATTGTTATTGCTATCCGTTCCAGAGATTTTGTCTAGAAGCATAGATATATGAGTCTGTAGGGAGTGATCTCATCAAGGATTTATGGGGATAGTGAGCTGTTGTAATGTCGAGATTCGATGTCGCATTTCTTTTGTGTAAAATGTATAAAGTTATACAATGTATTTCTGATCATCTAATTTTATACACAACTGCTAAACTATTTTAATGCTGCTTTGAATCCCCCCCTCCTGTCATTTAATGTCATTAATATTTCAGAACATTAATACTTGTTAAACCACAATTCCTTATTAAAATATTATTTGAAAATTGTGGAGCATCGGAGAGTTATTTCTTCCGTTAAATTCGTGGTCACCGTTTAGGCTGATGAACTCAAGGAAACTCAAAGTTCATTTCATATACAGTGTATTTGTTTCTGCTGTAAAGGTTGAGTAGAGGTTGCTTTCGTTGGGACTTTGTGGCTAGCATCTGATGTTGATGCGTGAGACATGGTTTTTTGACTGGAAGATCGTTTTGGGAGCTGCTTAAAAACTGCCGGAGCCATTTTTCTGGTCGCATTTCCTCCTTTCTGACTGCTTACATCTGACGGCTGTTCGGGCACCGAAGTTTCCGATGCTCACTCTGGTCCTCGGGAACTAGGTTTAATTGCCGGTTCGTTGGGGTTCCTGAGCATTTGATTCCTGATGCTTAGGACGGGGGGAAATGTGGCCCTGAGACATCCTGGATGATCCGAAGCCCACCGGATCGGCGACTTGAATCGCCACTCCTGTGGGAATGACCCGAGGCCGCACCGGGTCGATGAGCGTCGAACCTGTCTAAGCCAAGAGTCTCCGTAGACCCATCTGGTGAGCCGGATCCGTTTTATATGGAGCAACGATTGTGTCGCTAGGTTTCTCCGCTGATGTCCTTTTTTCGTCCTGGTTCGAGGTAAGACTTTGATTTCTGTTTTCGAAATCAACTCTCGCGTCTCAGAATATTTTTGTATCACCTGAAGTTGACTACTAAAAGAACTGCGAGCCGAGTATGACTGGCAGGCCTTGTTGGTTCGTCGAGCAGCCTGTTCTTATATATTTTTTAAAATAATATTTAATTCTAATTTATTAATTTATATTTGAAATCCGTAAATCCTATTTTTAATGCTCTCCGGGTGCTCGCCCCAGTTTGTTTGACCATAACCACGTATATTTTATGAAATTTATTATTATTTTGTTTGCCACGGAATTAATATTGAATCATTACTGTTAGAAGCTTGTGGCACTGGTTAAATGAAGGCTTTGCGCCTGAGTCCAGTGGCGTGCTGAAAGATTCGGCTTTTGTTTTTGATAACTTCTTTTATAACTTTAAAAAATGATATTATTTTAACTTCAAAATCCTGTTTGTTTATTCTGTGTTATTTAATTTAATTTTTGTGGCTGGAGAAGTTCCTAAAAAGTAAAGGTTTTGGTAAAGGTGTTTTTCAATGTATTGGTTCTTCTTTATTTTCGGGTAGGTCATCTTGGAGATTTACTTCTCCGGACAGGAGCGTGAACGTGAGGGCTATTATTTGCGGTTTTTTCGATTACGGATTTGTAAGTATTTCTTGTGCTAATTTGTCTTCTAAATTCTAAATTTTGGAGGTAACGTCAACGCATTTACACTGTAAATAGAATCGAAAAGATTGATGTGTCCCGCGCCGGGATAAATGCATATTAAGTATCCACGGAGCATCCTAAAGTATGATTAGTTTCATATTGAGGGTGAACATGCGATCGCGCAACAGGAGAATAAGCTTTTATAAAAAAATACACTGCTATTAATAAATCCCAACTTTCATACTGGCCAACACCTGGAACAGTTTCTAGTCTGGACATGAAAATTCAATATGATTCATGCATTTGATCTTAAGTTACCGTTCCCATACCTCATTGGCAGATACAGACAAACATATTGCCAAATGTTTTCGAACTTAATAAGAGACTTTTCATTAATACTGGATAAATTTCTGCACATGCATTGGAATTATGAAGCGTTGGCATGCCGTATGGTGAAAGAGAAAAGGCATATTTATGATAAATCGTTTTGCATTATATGATTTTATTCTTTATTAATTCAGAGAACAAATTTACAAATCAGTCTCAGAGACACAAATGAATCACTAGCTATACAGTTTATCAATCTTCTGAAGATCAATGCTGGTAGGTCCATCCCTCTGTCCCATTTTTTTTATGTCGACAGTTTTGTCGTAAATCTCAAATGCAGGCTTGTTGGTATTTAAATTTTTGTATGGATAATGCATCATTGAGTAGTAATCATAGTCTCCCAGTATAACATATTCTTTAGAGCTTGTCTTTGCATAATTAGGTAGACTACCTGTAAGACAATAATACATGAGGAATAAATCAGAATAAAATGACAAATACAATGGCGAATCCTTGCGCGCTGCTTTTAAATGGCACTGAAAGTAAATTTCAGTTACCTTTATTGTATGACACGATACGAAGAAGATCAGATTGTAGCAAATAATTTTAGGTAAAATTAAATTAATCTGAATTATTTTATAATAAAATTAATGATAATACAATAAATTGAACATGAAGTTTACGATTTAAAATACGTGCAAATTATTTTAACAACCTAAGTAACGATTTGACATATAAACTTTACTTTGTTTCTTTATAAAAACTGAAATTCCTCAAACCACGGTTACCATGTTTCGACCATGGTGTTAGGTAACACAATATAAAACTCCGATAGATTAGCAGTTTAAAATATTGAAATATTTTGGGAAATATGCATAGTTGTCCCTATTGTTATTAATGTTTGGCATTTGTTGTCGTTTGACACAACATGAATGCATAGTTCTTATTTATGTATGTTTCTTTATGTTTCAATTAAAGATCCCTAATTAGGAGTAGAAGTAATAAGTAATTTTCTTAGTTGTAAAATAGCGTACATAATATAGGGAGAAAAAAGTAAATTAAAAGGTAAAGTACATTTAAGTACATAGCTATATTTTTTATTTCTTGAGTTCTAACATGAAATGCTGACTATTTAATTTGTACGCTAAACGCACTGCAGTTCTTTTATTCGATCTGGCATGGTCCTTTTACTGTAGAAAGACCTGATATGTATATTTAAGGACATTTCCGTACAATTTCTTTAAACTGAATAAGACTATCTTTGGAAAACGAGCCACACATTACCTTTTTCAAAACAGCTCGTTAAAAACACTAATCAACAGCGAATTTATGATAGAAATACTAATTACCTTCGGGAATATTTTCTTCAATCACTCTGAGGAAGTTATCTCTGTCGGGACGGCTGTGCTCATGTGCCATCCCCGCTGCGTGCATGAGCTCGTGCTGGATGGTTCCTGCCCGAAGACATCCTCCTGTAGATAGGGTAACGCCCTGACTACCGCCTATTCTGCCTATAAATGATGAACATCTGAAACGAGATAATATAATTTCATTAGGATTTAAAATAAAACGGGGGAAAGTATATTTGCAGCAGAGATATTTATAGTCTCCATTCGAGTTTACCCATATATTAACGGTCGCCTAGGTATGTTTTCAAAATGTGTGGGAAGGTAAACTTCTGACGACAGTGGGGCAAATTCAAGGGTAAGTACAACACCAACTTTATTACAATTTACAATTACTTTATTTACAATTTTATTATCTGAAACGAGATACTATAATTCCATTAGGATTTAAAATAAAACGTGGGAAAGTATATTTGCAGCAGAGATATTTATAGTCTCCATTCGAGTTTACCCATATATTAACGGTCGCCTAGGTATGTTTTCAAAATGGGTGGGAAGGTAAACTTCTGTCGACAGTGGGGAAAATTCAAGGGTAAGTACAACACCAACTGTATTACAATTTACAATTAATTTATTTACAATTATATTATCTGAAACGAGATAATATAATTTCATTAGGATTTAAAATAAAACGGGGGAAAGTATATTTGCAGCAAAGATATTTATAGTCTCCATTCGAGTTTACCCATATATTAACGGTCGCCTAGGTATGTTTTCAAAATGGGTGGTAAGGTAAACTTCTGGCGGCAGTGGGGGTAAATTCAAGATTAAGTACAACACCAACTTGCTGGATGTCACATTTCTGACCTCGAATGATCAGCAGGGTGGTAATTTCCTTCTCTTATCTATATGCGTCTTATGCATACATTCTTATTTCATCGACTACAGTTCACCGATCTCACGAGCATCATGAGAATAAGAAAATATGATGTGGACAACATATGACTTTCCCTACATAATGCACATAATGCAATATCTTTAATTTTTACCACGATAAAAATGTACAAGATTTCCAGTACAATGTTTTCGACATTGAATAAGCACCTCGTACATTGAAATTGGTAAATTTCAGCAAAATCTGTGTACAAGCAGAATCACTTATTCATATTCAAATGCAAAATCCTAATCAAAATGCAATTCATTATACTGTATATTGTGCGAAATAAATATATATTAACGAATTCTTGGGAGTCGAAATACAAAATCAGGACATGAAAATAATTATTTCGTGAATGTAAGAAATTTGTTCTACGAAAATAGTATTAAAAATTTGCTGCATAATATTGCATCTGGAAATTACACATAGTGTATGACACTTACTACTTTAAAAATTTAGTTAACATTTTAATTATATCCTTTGAAATATGTCTAATAGCTCGCTTGCGTTTCACGCAAGCATTTAAAATTTTTGTCATTCAGATTAATGAAGAATTATGTAGAATATTAGTATTTATATATTTTTATTTAAGGTTTTTATTTTATTATTTCTGATTTTACTAATAATTCAATTGAAAATTGAGGTTGTTCGGGACATTCGAATGTCTTTCAAATCAGTAGGGTTAATTGATTGACTTAATCGTTCAAAATTAAATTTGAAATGCTTCGATCGGTCCTGAGATATTACAGTCACAGGAATACTCAATAAAACGTACATATACTAGCAATTAATATATATATACACACTAAAATAAACGCATAGACATAAACCTAAACACGTTCGATTCGTATTTAGGAATGCTTTCAAAATGCAGCACTTCCGTCCTGAAGTCAAAGTCGAATTTTCGACCCCGTCACAATACTTTTCCTATACATTGTAGTAGTATGCATAGAGCGAGTAAAATTTTTGTGCAAGCGGAATTAAAACGTGCTTACCTTAGTGGGAATTAATATTAGAATATACAATATCAATGTAGCAAAGCAAGCGAAATCTTGACCGTAAAAGACTGAAGTAGTCAGGCAAAGCGTAAAAATCTCCTTTCCCCCAAAGTTGATTGGGCAAGCTTATTTAAAAACAGGTATTTTTCATATGATAATTTATCAATAAATTGTTTGTTTATTGAAAAATATTTTAAGTTCCCTAATTTCTTGATAAGTCAGAAGAATTTTTTGATAATGATAAGAACTTTCTTAGTTTCTTGAAAATGTGTAACAATTTTTTTAGTTTTTGAAAAAAAATTTGAACATTATTATTTTAAAATAACAAAATAGACGTGTCAACATATTTTTTACTTTTTTTAGTTTTTTGAAAGCTACATAGAATTTTCTGAGTTTAAAAAAAATTAATAATTTCTTAGCTTTTTGAAATATCTTTATACATTTCTTAATTTCTTTTATGTTTCTTAAGATTCGTAGTTTATTGATAATTTGCAAAACCATTTTTTATTTAATAAAAAACCTTTTTGCTTCCTTAGTAGGAGGTGTGGCAATGAATTTTGTAGTATCTAACACATAGTTATTTAAACATTTTTGTTTAAGGAAGTTGTAATCGGAAATTGCCAGATGATCACTTTCACTCATGACACTGCGTTTTTCGATCTCACAAATTGCTCTTTTGCAAAACAATACTTACCCAGATCCAGTTGTAATATACACATAGTCCTTATCACTGGGTTGATATCTACGAATTTTCAAGTTCTTCAGACTATTGCTTAAAACTTCCAGAGACTTGTGTATTTTATTCTGTTGATCTGCACCTGAAAAGAAAATATTTTGTTAACTGCCATGGCACACATATACCCACGTGATTTTAATAGTTCAAACACTAACTTCTTTATAGAAATAAATCGCACAGTCTTCGTTGAATAACTGAATCAATCACTAATTACAACGTTTGTCTGGCACAAGGAGCTTCAAACTTGATTTTTTATCTTGGTCACGAAACCCAAATTATACAAGAATTTTGATCATGAATCATCGGTAAACTTTAGAAATATAGACTTCTAATACATTCCAAATTTGGTGTGAAGTGTGGGGTGACGAAGAAAAATGATCAGCGTGCCCCAACCTTCATGCAAAAAATCTGAAATTTTAATGTGATGTTCCTCAAGGATCACTGATAAAATGGAATCAGCAACAGTTTCGTAACTCACTTCTAACTTCTAAGGAAGGGGTGGAAAATCTTTAAAAAAGATGAATGTCTCTCTGTATATACGCATGCGTGTGTGTGTGTGTGTGTGTGTGTGTGTGTGTGTGTGTGTGTGTGCGTATGTGTGTCCTGTTGCAGATTGCAATCTACAACAGAAATTTAAGCCTTGTACTAATATGAAATTTGGTACACTTGCATTTATGGACCTCAAAATGTACGCTTCGTCGTTTAGCTTCTTTATTTTTATCTATTTTATATCTAGGCTCAATTTATAAATATATTGTGCAATATTTACAACAATCGACATACTTTCAAATAAATAAAAATTCTCGGAGCCCATACACAAGAAGACATTTTAATAAAATTATAAATGATATAAACTTTTAGTGCGTTTTTAGCATCACCGATTTTTATATTACGATATACCGAAACCGTATTGGCATTTCTAGAATATATTTTCAGAAGCTACTTCAGAAGCTACTTCAGAAAAAAAATTCAATATCCCAACCGTTCAATATTTGTACATTTATGATCCAAGGCGAGTCATAAAAAATTAAAGTTTTTTTTTAACTTTTTGAAAGCTACGTTTTGAGTTTTCATATTATGCGAAGAACTTTTTAATATGAAATAATGCATTTGTAAAATTGCGATAATTTTGTGGAAATATTTATTGACATAAATTTGATTGTAAAATTTACTTTATCGACGAACTCCGTTTACTCATATTTTATAAACGATTTTTTAATGTCTAAATCAAATATATTTGATTTAGAAATAAGAAAGAAGATAAATAAATTAGTATTATTTTACGAAAAATGTACATGAAATATGTACATCCTCCCAAAATAAATAAAATAAGCTAAGACTCATCAGGATCGATTCAGTAGTTACTGCTTCAGGTATGTCTAATACTAAAGGACGAATAAGGCTTGAAAGGCAGACATTCGTAAACAGTGAAAAAGTGACACATTTTTTTCCTCGTATGCTATTCTACTAATTGTTATTTTTTCAAAGCACTTATAAACTCCGTCCCAGCATACTATTGTTGCCAAACCTCGTAACACTCTGAACTCTATTCGCGGTCACATTTGTGCCTCCGGCAATGGAAGCGTAATTCGCCCATTGGGAACCGTTCTTGTTAAATGATATTCACCAGCTCTGGAGCTTGCTTCGGCAGCTTTTTCAATCCGGACGGCGCATGAGACCGACTGCCAGACCCATGCTAGCTGATGCTCGCAAAAATACGAGGCTCCGCACTCCATTGTCTGCCACTGGTTCACCTCCGTAACTCAATTGACGAGTCATGAGGCTTCGCCTCCTACACCC
The DNA here is from genome assembly GCA_951213105.1 of Amaurobius ferox. Taxonomy (NCBI): domain Eukaryota; kingdom Metazoa; phylum Arthropoda; class Arachnida; order Araneae; family Amaurobiidae; genus Amaurobius; species Amaurobius ferox. The sequence continues at coordinate 19,454,539 of OX578149.1, forward strand.
TGACGCTCGCTGGGCTCTTTTCGCGAGCATATTTGTGCCGTCTGCTGCGCAGGTTTAATACACCCATTAAGAACTGTCCCTTGAAAACTGACAGTCACAAGTTTCAGTGCTCGCTTCTGTAGCTCTTTCATCCGGACGGAACACACGATCGGCAACGAGTCCCGTTTTTACTGACACTCACATAACCCCTGGGTTTCGCTCTACATTGGTTACCGCTTATTATAAGGAGCTCTCGTCTAGGCATGGAGAACACAATTAGGGTTCGCCTCATTATTAGATGACTCTCAAACTCCCTTAACTTTGTAAACATTTTCACAACACTTTGCCTAGGCCGCGGTAGCCCATTGGTTAGCGCGCTGGAGTTGCACTCGGTAGGCCCGGGTTCGATTCCAGCCACTGCCAAAACTGCCGCCGTGTTCATGCGGAGTACGATCACGTTAAACATGTGGGTCCGAAAGTCCTTCCGAGAGGTTGGTGGTAGGGGAAGGAGGGTACGGTCCCCGTGGATGCCTCCCCCACTGGGTTCCGGTCTAAATTGGGTGGCACTTCCCGATCGTCTAAACAGTTACCTTACACCTTTCTGGGAGGTCGGACGGTCTGGGTTTCAACAACAACAACACTTTGCCTCCTGATTGTTACGCACTCCAACTACGAATCTTACTTTGTGTGTTGGGTAGCTTTGTCTTCTACTTCGTAGTTCACGCCAAGACTGCACCGCGAATCCTTTCGTGCTGCCTGCTATAAAGAACGATTGTTAACTCTATTAAGAAAAAGAAATTCATTTCTGCATGTTTTGCTTTTGGTTCTTAGTTCAGTGCATAATATCGTTTTGCGCTTTCAATATAGAGATAATGTTGTAAATAAAACATATAATTGTTGTCCAATATATCATCATGACAAAAATGTTTGCGATACGCTCAGGTTCTTTTTATCATAATAAACGATAAGGCAAATGATTGTCAACATTTCACAACTTCCCAAATGCAGTAAATAACGTTATAGTCTTGTTTAGGAACGTATATCTATTCTAGTAATGTTTACAATGGTTCAATAACTCTGTCCTCGACCATTTTGTAATGTTTCTGCCAGAAACTAATCATAGAGTAGAAAGCATTATCGACTAATTAAATCTTCAGAAGTAGATTAGAAAAATATTCACTTCAGAAGTGCAGAAAAAGAAAAATAACTCATAAACTAAATCGACATTTAAGAAAATGGGTCCAGTCCTGCAAAAATTGAACTATGTAGGTATATGTCAACAAAAATAAAATTAGAGGTCTTGCTATTGTTCGTCTGTCCAGGACGTGAACTAGTTGCTAAAACTATCTTCCTTCGAATTTGACATTAAATATTTCCTAAACTAAATTTTATATAGAAAAAAGGTTTTTATTAGTGTGTTTATCTATTATTTCTCTAATAATGTATGAAATTTCAAAATTATGCATTCTATAGATTTTGCGGTATGTGACAGAGAACATCTCGGAACGCTAAATTGGTCGAACAGCGGCGGTGGCAGATTTAGCTGATGGTACTACTTTTTTTTAATATGCAGATATTTTTTTAATATAGGAAAGGTTCTTTTAATATAGACTACATTTTTGCATACAGAAATTGTGAACATATTACATAGAAATAAGAATCAAGTTTCTTACAGACTAAGTCAAATATTACTTAAAAATCGAGGTTTATCACGTCATGTAAAATATAATCTTACAGGCTGCGGATACAAGCATGGCGACTTGGTTAGCCGGGTCACTTCCGTTTTCCTAACAATAGTTCCTAACACCTATCACATGTTTTACATTTTTCTCATACATTTTTTTACTCAAACACCTTTTGGACCAGATCACACATAGCGGAGATAATTCAGTTTGGTTGCTATAATGTAATCAATATATACTGGTTACAAAAAATCGGATTTACTTACTGAAATCATCGGGGTTGATGTGGTATGGAATAACGTTGTTACTCCATTTATCTGCAGGACTCCTCTTGAAGTTCAACCCTTGACGAGCCTAAGAAAAGAAATGGATATTGTTTATACACAAAATATAAGGAAGAATTAAGGGCGTTTGCCTAACGAATTCTGAAAAGGGAACTGAAAAAATAACATTTCGAAACACTTGGTATTTTTTCAGATATTCAAGTGTTAATTACATGTTCTAACCAGAAGCCATACGTGGAATTAGAAAATATTTAAAGAGGGACATTTTTGTAATTTTTTATTATTGGTTGCGACTGTAGCTCTTAAATTGCGGTCTTTTTATTGAAGAATTTATTATTACCTAATAGCTATTGCAAGTAGAGTTTGAAATAATTGCAAACTGAGGGCTGAATAAAACTTCATAACTTGAAAAGTAATTGACCTTATATATTGTCTAGCAGATTGTGTTCAGAAATAGCACATTTTCTTCTTTTATCTTGTTTTATTTTAACACTACATAACACTTTATTACAACACTTCACAACACTTTATTTTAACGGCTTTATTATAACAAAGCACCTTTGCTAGCTTTCGACTAAAGAATTTATTGTCAATTTTACTGTCCCTCATATTTTACATTACGAAGTTCGAAATTTTCAACTTAGCTGCAACATACATCAAAGCCTTATATACTAAAAGGCTTAAAAACACCCGCTCTTCTATTACAAACGTACAGACTGCAGAAACAGTTTTGTACTTCTACCTGAAGGTCATTTACTACCAGCTACAACGCAACAGTCGAATCGCATGAAGACACGTAAGCGAAAATGATTTCGGCTATTTGGAATTAACCTCTTGAAACGTATCCGGGATTGTACATCCACAGGCAATATCAGGTAGTTCAGTTGGTAATAATGCTCACAAGATTCATGAGTCAGGGGTCAACTTCCTCCCGGACGCTTAAGTTGATGTTCACGCTGAATTAAGTTTACATGACTCTTAATGTGAAATAAAAATAATAATACTGTGTGAATTAAAAAGTGTGTAAAAATTATAGGTTTATTTAGAACAACGACTATTAGTCTCGAATTGAGGGTGGGATCAGGGGTTCTTTCCAATCTCTGATAAGTCAGTCAGTACCGTCATGGTCAAAAGATGCAGCGGTAGGAGTAGGACCTTCCACAAGTATACCTTGACTCTATGTAATATATTTGGAGGTATCCACACGTTTCATTACTGTGCAAATATTAGTTGGTGTATATTATACACTCTTCTTTTTTACATCCCTGTGCGTTCGTACATTGTAAAACATTTGCAAGCACGTCACTTAAAGTCTCAAGGGAATCAGCTGTCCGTAATGGGGAGTGATATTTCTGATACTTTATATATATATATATATATATATATATATATAAATAAGTATATCGCGAACGGAACTCCTATTTTAGTAAAGGAGAAAACAGAAACCTTACAGAGGATGTGGCGCTTAGCAGCTCTGCATCCAGAGTGGCATATAAGGATATAAACAAGAAGAAAAAATAAGCGAGAACAGGAGTGACCATATGATTTGCATAGAATGGCAGGGGTGGATTGCGACACCCCTTTCCCGCTTAAAGCAGCTTTTAGGACCCGGGCAACGCTCACGGCACCAATGTAACTCAATGGTCAATCTACCACATGTGCAAAGACAGAAGCACCCGAACGGACAAAAAAGCAAAGATGGAACCAAGCATGGAAGAGATACACCCTACAATCCAGCATGAAAACACAACATTTTATAAGGGAAAGTCGCACATGCGCGAAAAGACTTCATGATGATAGGATCGCAGATATGAAAATATATATGATTAAGAATGCTCATTTAGAATCAAACAATGCACAATTTCTTTTATTGAAAAAGGAATAGTAATAATGTTGTAAAACATATCTAGGGTAATTTCTTTTCAATGCATCATTTATTATTTTATTATATTCATAAATGCAGTCTTTTTTAAAAGTACTGTAGTTTCTGTTTCTTCTGAAGTACCCGATAATAATATTTCTGAATATATTTTTAGTGAGGTTTGAATTCCAATCAATAATATTATTAATTTTGATATTGTATGAATTTCTCTTGTCGTGTATGGTTGTATAAATTCCATACTGTTGGTGTTTTCTTATTGACAAATCCAGGAAGTCTGTCGATCCATCCTCAATGATCCGGTTTTCAATTAAGTCTAATTCCCTTGGGAAGAATGCAAAATCTATGTCAGGAGTGTTTGCATAACCCCCTAATATCACATCGTCAACATAACGGAAATAAGGTATTTCCGATAATATATGGGTTCCTCTTTCATATTTGGATAGATAAATATCCGCCAATATTGATGAGCATGCACCACCCATGGGTATGCCTTTGACCTGTTTGTAGTAATGCGTACCGTCATATAGTATATTTTCATTCAAAACCAACTCAATCAAATCCAAATATCTTCTGAGAGTTATATATGGTTTTAAATTATATTCCTCATGTAATTCTTTCAAGATCATTTGTAGGTTTGTTAAATCGATGTTATTAAACAGATCCCGGAAATCGTAGCTTCTGAAGTTCAAATCTTTATGGCAAAATTTCAGTCGGTCTATCAATTCCTGTCCGTTTTTTAACATTATGGAGTTTTGCTTCTTAATATCAGTCATAACATATTGGAGTAATTTCAGAAGTTTTTTATTTGCTTGTTCCAGGTATGATCCGCATCCCACTGTTACAGTTCGGAACTTGACTGGTTTTTTGTGTAACTTGGGAATGAGGATCAAGTATGGAAATTTTACTGATTTAATATCCATACCTATTCTTTTATACAGTGCTTTTATTCTATTAGTGATGATTGATTCGTTGCTAGGAATTAAGGTATACATGGCACAATCCTTATAGCATTGTGTTAAAGTATCGACATAGAATTTTTTACACGTGAATGCAAAATTCGATACGATTTTGTCGGTGTATGTCAATACGAATTCTTCATTAAAATGTTTGATTGAAGACGGAAATCGAGAACTCTCAGAAACCTTGTTTCTTCTCGGGTAGAATTGGCAAAAAGCACTGTAAAAGGCATATTTCCATGCGTTAAAAGTTTGTACAGGTACAGGGCCGCCGAGAGCGGGCCCGGGCCCCGGGACAATAATAATTCCGGGCCCAATGAAAAACAAACAAACAAACACGTGCGTACTGATAGAAATAGTTTTTTATTTTCTCTGATATAATGAGATAATTGAGTTAGAGCGATGCAATATTTGGTAAATAGAAAATAATAGTTGTTTAACAAGAAAGGACGATAGCAGAATTTATTGAGTCTCGGATTTAAGTTAATTCACAAAGGCGCTTTGCGAGCCTTACGACTTGCAAATGTATCTATTATTTGGGAAAAATCACAATGTCTGGCTAGCTCAGTTTCAATTGATAATAAGCCCAAAGACGAAAGTCGGCTTTGACCCATAGTTGACCGTAACACACTTTTTATCCTTGATAGGCAACTAAAAGATCGTTCTGCTTGAGCCACAGTCACGGGAATTGTACAAAACAACCTCAAAGCAATAACGATGTTAGAAAACAGTGGTTTAAGATTCAGATGGTTTATTTTGTTGAGCAACTGTATAGGTGAAAGATTTCTTTCCTGTATGTTTGCATCATATATCGATTTCAGATGTATTAGTTCTTCAGAGAGCTGCTCGCTGACATCATCTTTATATTTGTTTTGTAGTTTTCTTGTATTTTCCCGAATTTGTACTTCATTTAAGTCGTGAAATAACCACAGTACATTGAATAAAGTGTTTATGTTTTTCGCTGCATCAAATCGAGTTGTAATGCCACCAATAACACTGTCTAAAAGAACATTAAACACATCAAACTTGAATACTTCGGTTGGTGTCATTGTCGATTCTTCAGCATTTCTTTTCCTCTTTCTTTGTCGTCGATCTGAAAATTCAGCTTGCATATTTAAATTTACAGCTACAAGCTTACATTCATTTAGGATTTCCTCCCAACTATTTCTAATCTTTTTCAAATCTGTAAGGAGACTGGAAAGATTTGCTACTTCGATATCGATGGTGGAATTTCGAGCTTGTAAGACCGTGCTTCGGTAGTTTATGGATGACAAAACTTTGAACCAAACTGTTGCCATCACGAGACATTCAAATGATTCCATATATGTCTTTATACCATTTAAATCTGTTTGAGTGTCTGCAGTTAGATTAAATTCTAGCACCATGTCAATTGACTCCTTTATCGAAGGAAGCTTTTGTGCAAATGGTTTAACACTCTCAGTTCGAGCACACCAACGTGTGTTGGACAGGGAATGAAGCAAGCAGTCCGTGTTTTTTTGCAAAATTTCCCATCTCTGAGGACTGCTACTAAATATATTATATAGCTTCTGTACAACACCAAAAAACGTTATTACTTCAGGACAACATTCTGCCGCATGAACACCACAGAGATTCAGAGAGTGACAAGCACAAGGAGAAAAAATGGCCAAGGGGTTAATTTCCAAAATTCGAGCTTGAACGCCCTTGTATGTACCACTCATGTTAGGGCCATTGTCGTATCCTTGTGCACGACACTCACTTATTGGGATATTGTGTTTTTTAAGTGTTTGAAGAATCAAACTTGCAATAGCATCTCCTGTTTTCTTATTGCAATCTACAAATTCTATGAATCTTTCAAATATTTCATATTCATTCGTTTCTCTGTTTGTAAGGACATAACGCAAAATGAATGTCGTTTGCTCCATATGTGCGGAATCTGGCGTTGCGTCTACAATTATAGAAAAGTATTTGGCAACTTTTCTTTCCTTTAAAATGCAGTTTAGGACATTTTCAGCACAACATAAAATAAATTCATTTTGAATTTCGGCTGACAAATAATGAACCTGCATTCTTTTGCCTTGAATTTGTGATTCCTTCACTTTTTTCAAGTGCTCGTCAAGGAGAGGATCATAATGACTTATGATTTCCAGCATCCCTAAGAAATTTCCATTTCTTGGATCACCAATTAAGTTGTTGCTCCCTCTGAAAGCTAATCCACGTTCTGAAATAAACAGAATTACGTCCAGAAAGCGCCGTAGTAAATCTTTCCATACTTGCATTTCACTTTTTATTCTGTGCAATAACAAACAATTCACAGTCGTGTTTTTATTTAAATTGTTCTGTAAATTTCGCCATTGTACATAACACTCTTTGTGATTGTTGCTGCTTTCATGATCAGGTATTCTGTCATATAGCTTTCTATAGCTTTTGGAAGGTCCCCAGCCAATTTCTGTAGCAAAAATAGATCGCTGCAATTCAGATAATTTGCAAAATAGACGACATGGGAAGCAAAATAAAGCTTGTTTGGTTTCACTCCAAACTAACCAGTCCCGAGGAACTACTTCATCGTTCCTTAAACGACAATTCAGCACATAAACGGGAAATTTCATTCCGTCATGGTCGGGAGGAAAAATTGCTGGGTATCGTTCTGGCCCTTGTCGAACTGCGTCTTCTATTTCGTCGGTAGTGAAGTATGATTTTCGAAGACCAATATCAAAATTTAATTTCTCATTATTTTGTTCATTTTCGGACGTTGACGATGTTATTCCCTTTAAGCAAGAAGCATAACACAATTGAGTTGCATCAGATTTACTTCCTCTTGCAGCTGCAGATGAGCTTGGTTTCGGTGGTTCAGATTCAGCAGAGTGTTCAATTCCATAGTTAAATGTACTTGATGCACAAGAACTACTTTCATTATTATTACTGTCTTCTTCAATTGAAATATTTCCAGTTTGATTTTCAGGTAAACGAGGAGAGATTGTAACCCCTAAACTTTGAAGAGTTATTCGACCTTTAACAGATTCTTTCTTTTTTGCATCTCGTTCTCTTCTTTTTTGTGCTCCGGATTTATGATGGTAATTCATAATGAACAAGAATAAACCCAACCTAAGGTTTAAAAAACATTATTTCAGTAATAGTTATAATATCGCATATTTATAAATTTTGGAACAGATTGGATATAAAGAATTTGGCGAAATCCGCCATTTTTGTCGCCAAGAATGGCGCCAACGCGTACGGTGTTTGAAAAGTTCTGACGGACTCCATCTTGGGTTTTATGCGTAACAAATATTAACATATATAATTAAAAATGCATAAAAAGCTAATACATAAATAAGTATAAAATAATGTTAAAGTATTAAGGAAAGTCGATACTTAGAAAAATGATTGTACTTTAACGAAATTTCAAAAGAATGATACTTAGCAAAATCATTACTCTTTAACAAAATTTTAATAAGCGATACTTAGAAAAAAGTTTGTACTTTAAAGAAATTTAAAAGAAACGATATTTATACTTCTCACGTAGCAATAGCTGTTTGTGTGACAACTTACGTGGACATAACATAAAAATCATAAAATTGAATACAGTCAAGAAATTAAACTTTAAATTACCCTCTAAAACAAACCAGAACCATGCTTAAATCAAAAACAAAACACAGTACCTGGTTTAATGAAATCCAAAACTTTTCATAGAAAAACACGTGTAAATATCCAAATTGCACAAATAAATGTTTCCACATTGCGGTCATCAGAGAACGATCGTTATTTCTATGTAAATTTTCTGCTTCTACATTATTTTATCTATTAACATGTGCTAGCTTTAATTTTGTATGATATTCACATGTTTAATACATTTTTACACACATAGCAACAACACAACAAAAATAAAATGGTCGAAGCCGAAGATAACAGAACAACAGTTACAATTTATAAACAAAGTATACCGTCAAATCAGGTAACTTAAAATTATGAATTGTTTTGGTTGCTGGTTATTGAAAATAGCATGAAAGGCTCCTACCTTTTTCTTGAATCTGAAAGAAGCGGCTATAATATATGAATTTAAGAAGAAACGATGATCGTGTTTTAATTTTCTCAACTGACTTCTGTACAAAGACCACAGGAAAATAAAACATTGCTAATACACATTACAGCAATAACCCCCTTCTGATGCTGGTGGAGCCATCTATGTGGTGGAATATAAACTAAAGTTAAATGTTTTTTTAGTATCCGGTTTAGGGTCCCGGACTTAAAAATACTTTTCTTTCCAGTATTGCTATTACCGACATGAAGAAAAAAAACTTCCAGGTCCGTCCGGGCCCCCCAAGCTGCACGGGCCCCGGGAATTTGCCCCGGGTCCCCCCCCCTCTCGTCGGCCCTGTACAGGTATACTGTGTTTGACTGCCATCTTGTATATGAAGGCTGCCTCAAAGTACAATAACAAAAAATGAGATTGAAAATGGATTAATACAATTAGAAATTGTGTGTTTAAGGGGTTGTAGAGATATCAAGGGGATTGCGACCCCATTTCTTGGTTTAAGCATGCTTTTAATCCCAGGAAACACTCCCAGAAACCACTACACGCCCGAAACAACAATCAACAGTATGCCAAGGGAAAAAAACGGAATCCCGAAATGAAGATCTTAAAGTCACAAGAACATATAAAAGCATATAAAAACGAATCAAGTATGAATAAAAAATATATTCTAACCATGTATAAAGTTTTAAATTAGATGTTCGTTGATGCGCTACGTCGTCAGAAGTCCATAGAAGAAACCCATGATAAATTTTAGATGTAGAGATAGATAAGCTCATGGTTACAGTGTATCTAATTCCAAACGGGTAGTGTTGAGTTGTAGCAAATCATCAAAATTAGCATATATTTCTTTACGGTACTTTTTATAATATGCCATATAATAATGTCTTATGAAACGAGATGGGTATGAATGTTTTAAGCCTTCCTTTAGTAGATGTCGTATGCAAATATCAATCTGTTTATTACTTGAATTTAAACGTCTGTATCTTGCAAAATGATTAATGATCACATTACGATGTACATTTATACTCATATTAGTATTCCAATTAGTGAAGTAATTGATTGTGCAATGAAAATTTCGTCTTTTATCAAATATCTTATAACACAGTTTTTCTTGATGATCATAATATATAGTGATATCCAAGAAATCTATTTCTTCAATGTTGTTATGTTCAGATTCTATGAGCTTCAAGTTAGATGGATAAAAACTAAAGTCAAATATAAAAGTTTTATCAGATATTCCAATTAAAACATCGTCAACGAAGCGGAAATATGGCATTTCGTTAATAATTTGAGTTCCTTGTTCATACTTTGATAAATAAAAATCGGCAAGTAGAGATGAACAACCCCCTCCCATGGGTATGCCGTTGATTTGTTTATAGAATCCAGATCCATTGTATAAAACGTTTTCGAATATGATCAATTTAACAAGGTTTTTAAATCTATTTTTGTCATATTGTAAATGTAAATCAGATGCCAAATATGTTTCCATCAAAATCTCAAACAAGTCTTGCAAATTAATGTTGTTAAATAAGTCTTTGAAATCATAGCTTCTAAAATAAAAACGATCTGGGAATGTTTTTAACTTTTCAACAACTTCGTAGCTGTTATTCACCATAACGGTGCCATTGGTTCGAATTTTCTTCATTATAGGTGTCAATAGCTTTAACAAAATTTGATTTGCTTTAGTTAAGTAAGTATGACATCCAATAGTTACTGGTCTGAATTTAATAGGCTTTTTATGGAACTTAGGTATCAGAACTAAATATGGGAATTTAACAGTTGTAATGTTAATTCCAATACGTTTATAAAGAGCTGTTATGCGGTTAACATTAATAGTATAATTACCTAGAATTTGTATTAATAGTATAATTACCTTGAATTTTAGGTAAATGCGTAGTTGTTATTTACTTTATCCATATAAGATATGACGTGCTTGTTCTGGAATTCTTCCATAACTGCTTTGTTGATTTTTTCAGAAGCACAATATTGTTTTCGTAATTTATAGTTCTTCTTAAAGGCATTATATATGTTATATCTCCATTCATGCAAAGATGCAATAGGGAAACTGTATTTGATCGCCATTCTGTAAATAAATTGCTCAATTTCTTTATGAAAGGTTTTTTCAACAGTGTTGAAATCTTGTTGTCTAAATTTAGTACCCAGTTTTAAGTACTTGTATAAAGAAGAATTATATGCAATCGATATATCTCCAGTAACGATATGTTTGTGATCTTGATTGCACAAAGATGGTTTTTACACTGGCATTTATAATTTATGTGATTGCCTAGATTCTTACTGAGCATATTATAGTTGAATATTTTTCTTCCATTAGTCTTGACAAATCGAAAATTAAACAGATTTCAGTGTGTAACATAGGCAATAGAAAGTTGAACTGGTGTAGAATATCCTTAAATGGGATATGATCAATGGTTTTGTTACCAAATATGACGATAAAATATTCCCTATTTATTTCAGCAACTGGTTTTTCCAAATTGATGCCACAACACTTGGCACGTATTTTAAAGCAGTTATAAAAGGTAGCGATGTTAGCAGCATAAATGTCATTAATAGCTTCATGTTCTTTTAAAATTGGAATTATTTTCCATTCGTTCCATAGATGTCGGATGTATTTTGTCTTTATGCCATATACATAAATTAAATTAAACTGGATTAAGAATTGAGTACAGTTTCGTATTTCAGTAAGGTATCCATTAATTTTTTCTACGTAAGTTAATAAACCAATACGTTTTTTGTTGCCCGCTCTTTTGCTCTTTTTGTTTTTATAGCCAATTGTTGAATATAGTCAGTAGGTGGATTCTTAAAATGTATATAGTAATCCAAGTTAAAGGTTTTTGCAAAATTGATTGAGTTTAGTCCATTTGGAAACATCGTATTCCACTGTAGAATGTGCATATTCTCCCACCAAAGTCGAGATGTTAAATCAGGTATTAAGTCGAGGATTGTAACTGATATATTTGTAAATCCGTGGGCAGAAAAATGTCTTAATTCCAAATTGTTTTCAGAGATAAAATCGCAGACCTTATTAACTTGGCTTCTATTGGAGATTAATTCTTAAATGTAAAGGATTTTGTGTTTGTCCAATATACTTTAAACCACAAATTTTACAACTGATACAATACACACAACAATATACTTTACAAAAGGTAAGATGATGGTGATTAATATATATGTATATGTATAATATATGTATAATGTATATGTATATATATATATAGCGAATTCAATCTGAATATTTCAGAAATGAAGCAGGAATTTTCAGAAACGCCTGCAATTGGGGCCTTTCTGATAATTTGTCGAAATTATCAACACAGTAGCTGACAAAAATGAGCAATGGTTCCATAATATCCTACGGTGTACTGTTGAATCGTGTCTTGCCTTGGGAAATTGACTAAAGTTGTTACTTGGAATTTCTTGACAAATAATATTTTATTGGCAGTAATTTCAAGTGCTCTAAGCTTATAAATTTTTCTGCCATTCAGCTAAAACCAAATTATCATTACTAAAAAAAAAATTCACCCTAAGCAATTCGGGCCTATGACAAATGTTAGGAATGGCAATCCATGTGGCTGAAACTAATTCATTTGCTAAATGTAGTAAATGCGATCAAACAAAATATAATGCCAAATGTAATTAATGCCGTTAATTGTTTTAAATAGTTTTATATTTTGTATTGTGAGTTATTTTGTGCATTTAAAAAACATTATACTTTTTTGTGCATTTAAAAAATATTATACATTTTTGTTCATTTCATTAAATGTTTATTTTCTTCGCTAATTTTACTAACGAGTAGTTCTTTTCCTTCGAAATATACAGTCTTTTGAATTTAAACATAACTCTAGGATGAATAAAATCTGGGGACTGAAGTACGCAATCGAGTAATTTGAGATCGTAAAATTTAAGTCTGTGTCCTAAATATATTTGCCATACATCAACAACATCCTTTGATCATTGTCACAAATAAAAATAGGGTTTCTTACTTGTTCTCTCTCTTCTCTTGTCAGGAGAATATGCTCGAGTGGCGGCACTAAAATTAAAGAACATAGATTAATAATTAGTACATTGCGTTTTTAAAATTATAAAAATAATTTCAATCAACATTTGAGAAATGCATTGCGTTAAAAAATAGTCGTTAAAAATATTCCTTTTTAAACTAAACTATTCCGATCAGAATTGATTTGTCTCAAATCTGTAATCTTTTTCATGTCATATTAGATACATTGTTTGATCAAAACATTTAAGAACGTTATATTCGCACCTGACATTTTCTTCAGATCTTCGCTCGTACAAAAAGCTTGTGGGCATTAAATATGGCATTTACACGCTAAACATAATTTTGCTAACTTTTTTGAATGTATAGCAAAAATCCATTCAGATTTAATCATAAAAATGGGGCACATTTTATAATATGGTTGACATGATAAATAGTACAATATATTGAATATTATTTATCCGCGCAATAAAATGAATTTATTGTGTAGTTTTTCCAAATGTCGGTGCAGAATTTCAAATTGTGATTTTCCTATTTCTAAAAGAATTGTGCAAATTTTTGAGAATTTCTTAGTATCATCACACTTAAGCTCGACATTTTCAACTTTTTGATTTATCAGATGTGGAAGATGAGTCGGTCTAAATGATACCAAATTAAAATTCTGACTGATATTAAAGTACTGAATAGTTTTCCCATTTGTTTAATATCCATTTGCACCGTCCCTCATTGTTGGAATTTTAACGTTGAACTAGAAAATGAGGCCCCTATAATGTGTCAAAATATGAGATTCTGACTTAAGCGGAAGTGCATAATAATTTCAAAAATTGGTTTTTATTACAGAATAACACTTAAATTTAAGGATATTAAATTGTAAATTCAATTGTTTTAAAATAGCTATAAACGAAGACGAGAAACTACAGAATAACGAAAGTTTGTAGTTCTATAATAATAAGTTCGTCATATGACAGCAAACATAAATTTGTAAAATAGAATCCGCCTGCAGCACATACGCAGATGACGGAGTTTTTACAAACAGTACTACTAATTCTTACAAGACTCCATACATAAACATTATTTCTATACTATATACTACTTTTATAAATCGCAATTGTTTCACGAAAATTTTGATAGGTTTTCATATCTATATTTCGAAAAATAAAATATTAATTTTCACAAAAGCATATTAAAGAAATGTATCCAAATTTTCCAAAATATTAAATTTTCATTTGGAGTCAATATAGTGTTTTTAGTGTCGTTTTATGTTGTAAATTAACTTCCTTTTCATAAATTTTAAAATATTTACTGAAAGATGCCGTCTTCGATTATTCGCCAAATTCTTCGGTAATTTCGGTGTCCAGGCCCCCAAATTGCTTCGCAAGTGCTAAAAGAAAAAAAAAACTGGAACAAAGGACTCTTATTATATAGTGTATATATTAATATACGCCTTTAGGGCTATAACCTCACAACTTGAAAATATTCCTTGAATTATAAATATTGTCTTATAATAGTATATGTAAACAACTCGTCACACAATAGGCTGATGCCGACAATATATTTCACACTAAAGCAATAGCAGATGGAAACTAAACTAGTACTCCTACTTTTTGCTGCCTGGATGACACAGTTGCATACTTTCATCAGTTGACTTCATGAAATACAATCTGAATGTGAGTGATTTTAGTGAATGTAAAAAATTAAGAGGTGCACATAGCGTATAATGAAGAATCACATAAAAAATTGGAAAGAGGTAATACATTTTATCCAAACGAATTTCCCCTAAAAATGTATGAATTGCTAGAAATTGTAGACTTTTATATGAAATATTGACTAAAATTAAGAAAATAAAATCTACAATTTTGTGGATAGTAAAAAATGGATGATTTGAAATAATTAACTTTTTTTGGAATGTAAAGAGTACTTTTCCTGTTCTATAAATTGCCGCTACAGTTATATATACTGTAGATTTGAAAAGTGTATGAAAGCAATTTTTTGTTACAAGAATAAAAACAATAATGTATGAATAGAAACAATAATGTAACGTCCGTACATCTAATTAACAAGCATTTAATATTAGTAAATTGAAAATTATTACTAGCTACAAATAAAAATGTCCCAGAAACTACTTACCATCAGGTGATGACAAAGGGTCTTCAGATTGATCTGTAATATAAAATAACATTACTTAATTAAAAGCTAGTATCCTTTTGTGTTTCAATCACAAAAATATACTCAAATTACATAAATTCACATAAATCTTCTACGCTACCGGCACATCTGCACCACTGCTTGAAGTATAATCTATATGTGTTCAGTTATTGGACAATGTTCATGAAAGTGAAATAATACGAGAGTAATCCTGATATTGTATATGCATAATTTGAAATTGAATGCACAAAATTTGTAATGTTAGAAATAATTTAGGTTTGACTGTTTTCAGATTATAAAAGAATTATAAAAGGAATTTAACCTTAATTTACCTTAGAAATGTTTCATATAAAATAATGACATATGATAACATTTCAAATTAAGAAAGTAGTTTTTTAAATTTGAAAAAGTATTACGTTAAAAAACATTTGATCAATAACAAGTCATAAAAATTAAATTTAAACGATCTGAATTGAATTGTTAATTGGAATTTCCTAGGAACTCGAATGCGGTCCACAAAAATCTTTCCAGTTATCCGAAGTAAGCCATATTTACATCGAGGAATCGAACATTGTTATACTACATGACTAATGCATCGACAGGAACTCAATATCATAGCGTATAAATAAGAAATATCGGAGATTATTAAGGTTGAGCATTCATATATATATATATATATGAATATATGTATATATAAATATATAAATATATATATATATATATATATATATATATATATATATATATATATATATATATATATGAATATATGTATATATATATATATATATATATATATATATATATATATATATATATATATATATATATATATGTGTATATATATATATATATGTGTATATATATATATATATATATATATATGTGTATATATATATATATATGTGTATATATATATATATATATATATATATATATATATATATATATATGAATATATGTATATATATATATATATATATATATGAATATATGTATATATATATATATATGTATATATATATATGTATATATATATATATATATTTATTTATATATATATATATATATATACATATATATATATGTCTATCACCAGACTGGAATACAAACATTAAAGGTCTGAAATGGTCTCCCATCAACTCGCTAAGCACAAACCAAGGGTAATGATGACATCATTGAACACAACGCTGTTAAAGAAAATATTTAAGATGTTTCCTAATAGAAAGATTTATTTCAAATTCGCTGATGATACAAGGTTATATTGTTAATGGTGCATTCAAATCAAACGACGCAAGGTTAAAAATATTTGAAGATATAAATTATAAAACAGGAATAGTTCAGACATTTAGAGACATAGCAAAATATGGAGAAAAAATTAAGTAAAATAATGCAAAACTTACCCCCGTTAGCATGTAATAAACTTACGTCTTCGATTCCCAATACTGCAAAAATGTAAAATATCAGTTTATATGCTTTTATTACAAAATAATCAGGTATACTTAAAAGAGGGAAATAATTAATAAATGTAGAAGTAAAAATGAAAGGACGACAATTATTTGAAGACAAAACAGAATACGCATAATGCAAAGAATAATAAAATGAAATAGTAGAAAGGCAAATTATAATTGAATGAGTATAAAATTGTTACAAAATTTTTGGAAAATCATTAAAAATATTTTCACTCACATTCTGCAAGTTTTTCATCTTGACCTGTGGCCCGTAACATATCCAGAAAATCTGGTGTCACATCTGAAATATTTAAAACATAATACATTAAAATATGATACTATAAATATTTGATAATATTTACACACCAAAGCTCATATTTTGTTATTCAGGTGCATTAGAAAATGCACTCCAACATAGCACCTTAAATGCATGGAATCATTATTTACATTTAAGGAATCATTACCAACGACCATCATATGTAAGGAATCACTGAATTTATACATATATTACTGTTAGTTTGGAGTATACCAATTTATAGTAGAAGATTGATTTTATAAAATTTCTGGGCTATCAATTTTATTGCAAGGCATGAAATGTGATTTTTTTTTGTTTGTCTGCATTTGAAAAAAATGTAATAATGCATTATTTGACTTGCGTGTTTTCTACTTTTTGCTGCATTTCAAAGTAAATGTCGAATCCTCAGCCAGTTCGGCTGGAATGGTAAGGTTTAAAACTTGAATGAAATATGAAGAAGAATTGAAATATACCACGACCGACTACGTACTATATCAAAACTGTGTTTCGGTAATCAAGTTTTTCGCCAGAAAACTCGTTTTTTCTCAAGTCAGGTTCAGGAATCCCCAGCTCTAAAGTCAGGCAGACCGTGGAGCGAGAGTTATCCCCAGAGTAGACAAGAAAGATCAATCATGCTTAAAGCATTGACTATGAAACACTTTCCAACTTCAATGCAATTTTATTTAAAAATGTCTAAAACGCAATACATTCCTCGGTAATATTTTAAAACTTATAACAATACTACATTAATTTGTTATATTTGAAAACTTAAACCTTCATTGAAAAAAATGCACTTCATTCAAATGACGGCATTGCAATATAAATTTCCTAGTTTAAATATCTCTAAAATGAAATACATTCCACCGTAATATTTTTAAAACTATCATAATACTACGATAATTTATTATATTTGAAAACTTCATCGAAAACAACTGAAATTAATTCAAATGACGTCATAGAAAAATAACACGCCTGGATCTCTCTATAAAAATAGCATTTCATTCATAACTTTCTCCCATTCATTTCATTCATCACAATACTATAAAAATTTATTTTATTTAAAAATTAAGACCATGGAGCTACAAATAATCAAACTCTATGCGTAAAACTTCATCGAAAAAAATCGTCCTTCTCTTGTATAATCAATTAATATTTCATTCATATCAGCTACGCAGACTCCATGGACTAAATGATTTTGTGTTAAAGAAATACAAAACTTCTATTACAACTCATTCTATATATTTTGCTGATTACATTTTACATAGGTGAAAAATAGGCTTTGTTGTAGAAATAATCAAATTTGGATGAGCATTTAAACTCAAATATATTGTCATTGCGTTGTTTCAGTATGTAGTTGCACAGAATTTAAGCAAAAATAAAGTAGTTTTAGGACGGATACAACACGCAATATGAATTAAAAAGAACTTAAAAAAATCACGATTTTGAAACAAGATGAATGCCATATATCATTTTGAAGTGGGTCATGTGATGGTTTCATATCAGGGTCACGTGCTCGTTTCATATAAGAGGTGTAATTATTATTTTAATTTTTATTTTAAAAACTACTGAATATATTTCGCTGAATATTTTTTTTATATATTTTATGGAACAATTTGAATATTACCTAAAATTTTCGAAGCAATTTGTGAATTTTAAATTCGCTTAAAAAATGTTTGAAAAATTAGGTCCCATAGAGCTCAATGTATTTCATTTTTTCAACCCGGGTTCAATCCAAAACTAATTGGGTGATATTATTCATTTATAGTCCCATAGGTCCTACAGATCGTCCGAACAACATACTAAAATTTCATTTTGATTAAGTCATTTTTACGGCAGTTATCGTGCTAACGGACAGACAGACAGACAGACAGAATGTACAAAGTCAAACACTTTTCAACTTTGTTGTAAAGTGTTAATAAAAATAAAAACAATATTAAACTGTTTGCTAGCTCTGGTCTGCAGGCTGAGCATATACAATATGTTGAAAAATTTGATAAAATGGAATGGTAAAACTATTGTATTTACAGATTTAATATTACAGGATATATATATATATATATATATATATATGATACATATCTAAAGCATGCAAGATAGAAATTGTACAATATACCTTTATATATTTAAAACAGTGCGTTTTGTAAATTATGCCATTCAACGAACTGTAAATGAGCACATTCCATATAAATTATTGCATAAAAATGCTGTTAACAAATTTTTAACATAAATATTTATTGTTTTCAGTGTATTATTATGTTTATCAATTTAAAAATGCTTTGAAACATTGTGTGTATTCTCTTGACCGATATCAGTAATCAGTAAAGCTATTTATTCTGCGTGTTGAATGAATTGCGCTAAATTTCGTTTGTCCAAACTTATTAACAGATCAATTACTCTTACCATTGTCAGGTATTTTCCCTGCAAATGCTATATGTCCCAATGCGACGTAAGTTATTCCAAAAACAGCTAACATCATCATTGAAAGATTAACCTACAAAACAAAAGCATCCAGTAAAATAAAATGTTGTCTTCTATTACTTTGTCTAAACAAATGCATTCAAAACAGAAAGTTATTTGATAGGGGAAAACTCCACAGACTGCTTAGACACATTTGTATTTTAGATATAGCAAATATAGGAATGTTTTGACAAACACTTAATTTTGAAAAAGTTTTGAATAAAATTAGTAATCAAAAACTGTCAATCTATAAATACTTTTCCTTTTATAATTGTATATATTTTGAAATTATTTTATTATATAAATGGAAATAATTATATTCTAAACTTCAGGGAAATTTAAGATTAATTAATTATATTTCAAAATACCTAATTTAGATCTTGAATAATTTGCGAAACAAACACTTTAAATGATAAATATCTATTTTTTAATAGAAACAACCGATATTAAATGTCTAAATTAATTTTTTGTAAATTTTGTGTAAATTTAAGTATAAATAAATAATTTATTTGATTATAAAAATTATAATGAATGCAATTATAATGATTATAAATAAATAATTTATTAAATGTATAATACAGATTTAATTATATAATTCATTTGCTTGTAAATAAAATAATTTATTAGTTTGATATTTACTTAACTTAAACTGAACGAATATTGTATAAAATGTAAATACTTCACAATAAAAAAATGCTGTTCACACAATAAATATATAAATTTTATATTTAAATATTTTAAAATTAAAAAATTGTAAATGCGTAAAAAATATAAGTTTTTTTATATACTTAATTTTAATAAAACTATTTGAACATTTAAGTAGTACATGCCTCGAATCGCTTTGACTCAATTTACGTTATCACTTTGTCAGTGTCGACTCAAAACCTTTTTTGATTGACATTTTATATCATTTTAAATTACCACGTGAATTATTCACCAGCATCTGTGGATCGGTGTTCCACTCACGTTTTTCAATAGTGAATAGCTCAAGTTCAAGTGTTTAAATTTTAATGTGTCTATAGATAAAATAAAGTGCCCAAGCCGACGAATATGGCAATAGATTTACAGCAATATCGTCAATTGAACTGGTTTTAAAAAATTCGTCTATGAAAATTAAATTTACTGCCTTTAATGTGCCTTATCGCTTTGTGGATATTATTAGTTCAATAACCTTCAGTAGGAAAACTACAAATCATATGGTTCGCATTCATCGTTTCGTTCTAATCCGTTATAGAATGTGCTTTACTTAAACGAACAAGTTTTGTAAAATAATTATGTTTTGTTATGTTGTCGTATAGCAGTCCTTTAATAATAATAGTGGATGTTGTATTCTCTGTGTGAGTCTAGGGATTTTAGGAAAGCCAAAGTTGTAGGCGGAGAGATGAATAAGAATCTTTGCATAACTTTTAGCGACCCAGTTTATGATGGATGTAATATCAGATATATATGATAATAATGCACCAATGCGATGAAACAAAACCGAGTGAAGTTAGAAATGCTAAGAAAGCGGACTACATACCTGATACCTTCTGTGAATCCTTAATTCCGAGGCAATGAACAAAATGCACAAGATTCTACTCGTATTTATATACAATATATTTATTATTCCACATTTTTAGAAGGAACACAAAACATGGTCACCACAGATGGAGGGCATAATTAGTTTGTACTTTCTTAATGTTAATGAAAGCTATTTATCACTTATATATTTATAAATATTTAAGTATCACTTGACTCAAATCGCTTTGACAGCAATTTATTTTATCAGTTTGGGCTCAAAATCATTTGTGTTTCAGAATTTTATATCATTTTCAGTCTAAACGTGAGTTATTCACCATCATCTGTAAAACGTTGTTCCACTCACGTTCTTCAGTAGTGAATAGCCCATGTTTAAATGTTCATATTTTACTGTGTCAGTATATAACATATGGATCGTTTTCTGCAAACGGGTGTTTTACATTTCCCAGATATTTTAATCATTTTTTTTACTTGGGACTGATTTTGGACACTGATCAGTTTTGCTATATTGTAGTTCATATTTGAGACTCATTAGCTAAAACAACAATTTATATTTTTAATATTTAAAAATTTAGTTTTTTATTAAACGTCATTCCCTTGTGGGCTTCAAAAGTCAAATAATAAAATAACAACTTCATTTACGAGCTTTCATTTTCTAGTTTCCTTTTAATTTGATGTTTTATATTAAGATAATTTAAAATACAAACTGTAATAAAAAATCCGCTTTGCATTAGAGCAATATTTTAAAAACATTTTTTACAAATGTCTCCTTTTTTTTGTCATTCACCGGTTTTCAAATTTTAACACCTCATTCTGTACGTAGATGACAACAGAATATAATTAAAGAATTATTCCGTTTTACTAAAGTCCACATTCACCATTTCAAGAATTCGACTATGTTCTAGCTATCATTTTGTGCAGGGAAATATGATAAAACTGAACTATTTTGGGTAAGTATTTTTAATCCTTGTCATTCACCTGCCTTTATTTTTTCTCTGAAAAAAAAATGTAAATAATTTTTTAACATATATGTGTGTCTAGTTAGTCTGATAAACGGAATACCATATTAGGCTTAAATACAAATAAAACTCCTCGGAAAGAAAATTTATATGATTTGTCATTCCCATGTCGTCATTTACCTGTCATTTTGGTAGAAAAGTGAATAATATTAGAACAGGTGAATTATATTTGAACTGGATTTTCTTTTTAGAAGATAAAACAAATAAGAAATTAGTTCCAAATATAAGATAGCAATTAAAACAAAATAATGTTTTTTATTTTTCTAATCATAGTATATATATATATATATATATATAACAATGCAGTTGCTTATAATAAGTGTCATTTCCTTGTCATGCTGTCAGTTACTTGTCTTGAAAATAAAAATATGCATTTTCTATTTAATTCCCCAAAATGATCGATGCAACTGTTTTTTTTTTAATATAATGTAGAAAACAGGTTTAATAATTGAAAAACTATATATTGTAACAATAAAGATGAAAATGTCCGTTTAGAGACAATGACTCATACACTTAAAGTATATTCTTGAGTCATTTTCAATATGAATAATAAAAATTGTTCTTGGAAACTGGATTTTAACGATCGCTTAAAATCATGAATAATTCAAAAATTAAAATCACGAAATCATTGTTTCATGCTTTGAGATGTTAAAACAAAAACACAATAAAGTGGTTTGGGATATAAAATCATATGCCATGCAAAGCACAATATTTACAAAATTAGTAAATAAAATAAGTCCTTGTCTGCGTGCCCATGCTGGCAGAAATGGCAAAAAATTCAGATCAATATCGCCAATTAAACGACTTTTTAAAAGTTAGCTTATGAAAATTAAATTTCATGACTTTTATGTATCCCATAGCTTTGTGGGTATTATTAGTTCAGTATCCTTTTTTAGAAAAACTACAAGTCACACGGTTCGCAGGATACGTACTCTTCATTCTAATTTCTTATAGAATTTGACTTTCTTTTAAAATTTGGTAAAATAATTGTGCTTTGTTATATTGTCGTATAGTGCACCTCTGATAATAATATTGAATAGTAGGCGGACTGCGTCAAGCTGGAGTTTTTAGGAGCGCTAGATTTGGAGGCTCGCAAACTAGACGAATCAGTTGCATAACGATTTGCGACCCGGTATAAGATGGATGTAACATCTACTAAATATATAATATTGCGCCTTTGCAATAGAAGAAATCCAAGTAAGTTAGAAAATTCAAATAAACTTAGTACATACCTGATACCTACTGTGAAGCCTTAATTCCGAAGTAATGGACAAAATGTTCACGCTTCTACTCGTATTTATACACAATATAATATTTCACATCCTTTGAAGGGACACAAAGAATTATGTCACACATGTGGAGAGCATAATTAGTTCCTCCTGTCTTTTCACATCCTCCTTCTAGTTCTAATCATCTGCAGACATACAAATATGGTATTTGTATACACCCAATTTTGCAAACAAAAACAAATTCTCATCGCTGTTTATTTGGCACCTGCTAATCAAGTATTTCAAAAGATGCAATTACGCAATTTCGAACAATACAGTAAAATCAAGGATACATTTTGCAAAATAAAACAGATTGTACCTATTTCTTCAGCATTCAGCATTCAATATTCAATATGCGCTTTGAGTTGTGTAAGTATAATTTGAAATTTTTTGTTTAAAACAGCAGCAGAAGGTGAATTCAATATTATTGCGACAACAAAATTAGAGCCAAAATCAAAACCACATAGGCATATATTAAAGCCGCAATCAAAACCATTAGAGGTCGTGCGGGGTTGTGACACCCACTCTTCTGTTAAAACACACTTAAGAGCAGCTGCAATACTCCCGGTAAGCCGATACTACACACAGAAGATCGTTCAATCCAAAGCATCCACCGAAAGAACAAAATCCGTATTACATGAAAAAAGTGCAATGCAAAATGAAAACCGTTGTTATAGACTTTACCGATAACATGATAAAATATAGTTAAATATAGGTTGAACAACAGAACAAGACCTTTACCAATGAACTCGACCCATAAAATCCCTCATCTTCATCCATAAATTTTATGGATTTTCTCTTTCTCTTGAACTACTTATATTATATTCTATTTTATAATGTTATAGGTAAAGTTTTTAATAACTGTCTTTATTTAGCATTGGGCTTTTTTCATTTTATACGGATTATGTCCTTTCGGTGTATATTTTGGTCTGGGCAACCTTCTGTGAGTAGGATCGGCTTACCGGGAGGGTTGCTGCTGCTGCTGTTAAGCATGCTTGAACCGGTGAGTGGGGGTCACAATCCCCTCACGCTCACTTACGATTCTACTCAGTTTTTATTTTTTTTATTCTTTTTGGTTTTTATATTATACATCGTTATATGTTAAGGCTGCTTCGCTCCTGATATTTCATGTCATTCTTTGTACTATTTGAAAGCTGTTTTTTTGATTTTTATATGCATACCCCTTAATTTATTTCATACATTTGATGTTATCTCTAGAAATATGTATATATATATATATATGTATATATATATATATATATATATATATATATATATATATATATATATGTATGTATATATATATATGTATGTATATATATATATGTATGTATATATATATATATATATATATATATATATATATGTATGTATATATATATATGTATGTATATATATATATATATATATATATATATATATAT
>OX578149.1:19479119-19631619 GCA_951213105.1 Amaurobius ferox
TGTATATATATATATATATGTATATATGTATATGTATATATATATATATATATATGTATATATGTATATGTATATGTATATGTATATATATAAGTATATATATATAAGTATATATATATATGTATATATATATATATATATATGTATATGTATATATATATATGTATATATATATATATATATATATATATATGTATATGTATATATATATATGTATATGTATATGTATAAGTATATATATATATGTATATGTATATATATATATGTATATGTATATATATATATGTATATGTATATATATATATGTATATATATATATGTATATATATATATGTATATGTATATGTATATATGTATATGTATATATGTATATGTATATATGTATATGTATATGTATATATGTATATGTATATGTATATGTATATATGTATATGTATATATGTGTATATGTATATGTATATATGTATATATGTATATGTATATGTATATGTATATATATGTATATATATGTATATGTATATATACATGAATATATATATGTGTGTATTTATATATGTGTATATATATATACATATATATATATATATATATATATATGTATATATATATAACTAATATAAACGATTTGAAAAAAGGAAGGGGGAAAAACCATATGAATTGCATAAAAATGGCTGAGAGGGATAGCTACCTCTCATTCCCGTTTTAAGTACTTTTACGTCTAGACAACGCCCACGGTTACCAATGCAATTCAATGACAGATCCCCGTAGCATGTGCAAAAATGAAAGCTCCCGAATGCAGAAAAGGAAGCTTCAGAAAGTAGACAGAATGTAGACAGAAATGGAACGACGAAAACTTACAGCCAACGATGCTACCGACTAAAACGTAACGCCCGTTTCGCCACATGAAGTATGTACCTATACGCATGCGTACCCCGATATTTCAAATATGATGTCATATTCTCAAGTCATTACAGAATGAATAATCCTCTTCTTTAAAGAAAGAATTGTAAATATCTTTAAGGAAATTCCGTGGGTAATGATTTTTAAGTGCTTCCTGTAAAATGAGTTTGTTACAAGTGAGATAATCCTTTTTGAAAGTATTATTATTACGATTTCTTCTCAAATGTCCTGTTATGATGTTACGGAAAATATTCCTAGTTAAATTCGACTTCCATCCAATTATTTGGTTAATCTTCATATCATAATTATTACGTTTATTGTACATAACTGTATGAATTCCATTTTTATGCCTGTATCTAATGGTTATGTCAAGGAAATTAACTTCGTTTTTGACACTATTAGGGTTCTTAATAAGATCCAATTCCGGAGGATAAAAGTCAAATTCAAATTCAGGAGTATTTGAGTAATGGCCTAAAATCACATCGTCCACATATCTGTAATATGGCATCTCATATAATACATGATTTTTCCTTTCAAAATATGTTAAATATATGTCAGCCAGGACTGATGAACAGCCCCCGCCCATAGGAATACCCTTAATTTGTTGATAAAAGACTCCTCCGATACATAATATGTTCTCAAACAAAACGAGCTGAATTAAATCCATATACCTTCGCAAAGTGATTACTTTTTTAAGATTGTATTCTGTATGCACCAGTAAAAGTATTGCATGTAATTTTTTAAGATCAATGTTGTTGAAAAGGTCCCGGAAGTCATAGCTGGTGAACTGTATATCTTTATTGCAATATTTCAATCGTTTAATGACTTCAGAGCTGTTTTTTATGATTATTGGATTTTGTACTAATAAAGCTTTATATGCAGGTTTAAGTATATTCATAAGTTTTTTGTTAGCCAATGTAATATATGTATTACATCCTACTGTTACCGTACGAAATTTCACGGGTGTTTTATGCAGTTTTGGAATGAGTATTAATAAGGAAAGGACACAGTTTTTAAATTGATGCCGATTCTTTTATATAGAGCCTTGATCTTATTTGTCATCACAGCTAAATTATATGGTAAAGGTTTGTACATTGTGGGTTCCCTGTAAGATTTCTGTAAGATTTCTATGTAATAAGGTTTGCAGGTAAATGCGTAATTAGATACCACCTTGTCAGTATATGTGATCACAAAACGTTCTTGTACTTCCCTGATAGAAGAGGGGATGATTGAATTATATTGATTATTGAGTTTGCTATGATAATGGTTGACAAAACAGTTTAGTATATTGTATTTCCATTCTTCAAAGGATTTGGTGGGTAATCCATATTTAATAGCTAATTTGTATGTGAAAGAATCCAAATACAATCCCAAACCGGGAAGTGGGGGTCACAATCCCCCCCGGCGAAATTTTGATACAATGTCATTCTTCTTTTTTCTTTTTCTAATTATTGAGTTGTATAGAAATGTACTTGTGTGAGCAGCTTGGCGCCTTTGAGTATATTTTCAGTTGTCAGTTTTTAGATGTGATAGATGTAATATTTATATATATATGTATATATATATATATATATCATATAAAAGCCAGTAAACAAATTCAAATAGAATTCCTATGCATATCCACAAAAATCAAAGGCACTACTCAGGAAAAGGCGCCAAGCCGCTCTATACTCCGAAGCAGAATGTAATCCAAGAAAAAGAAGAATTAAAGGAACTTGGGATAACCAAATGCTTTCCATTTAATGGTTGGGGAGGATTGCGACTCCCCCTCCCGTTTAAAGCTGCTTTTCCAGCCTAGGCATACGCTCACGGTACCAATACAAAGCAAAGGTTGGTCCCCATTGCGTGCTAACACGAAGGCACCCGAATACGGAAGAACAAGACCAACCAAACAGAAGGAAACTGGACCAAAAGTGAATCCTGCTCAACTCGCTATCTTATATATGTTCATCTTACGCATGCGTGCAATCTTAGCAGGTACGCATAAACTTTATTTACTTGCAGATTGAAGAAGTAAACTGTCAAAATCTACCTGATCCTTGAAAATCGATCTATAACAATCCTTTAAGAAATATAAAGGATAATGTTTATATAAAGCCTCTTTTATGATTTTTATATTGCTATTATTGCAATCTTTTTTAAACGTGTTGTAAATTTGATTTCTCTTGAAGTGTCCGAGTATGATATTTCTGAAAATATTTTTGGTAAGATTTGTTTTCCAATCGATGAGATGATTGATCTTAATTTTATATAATTCTCTTTTGTCATATAACGTTGTATAATGACCATATAATCCATGTTTTTTTATTGAGATGTCCAGAAAATTTACCGCTTCATTTTCTTCTTTACAATTTTCTATTAATTCCAATTCCGGTGGGTAAAAAGTGAAATCGAAATTGGTGGTGGCTTCATAACACCCCAATAGCACATCGTCAACAAACCGGAAATATGGTATCTCAGACAAAATATGGGTTCCTTTTTCATATGTTGTGAGGTAAATATCAGCCAAGATTGATGAGCAGGCTCCTCCCATTGGAATTCCCTTTATTTGTCGGTAATAATTTTTTCCGTTATATAGAATATTTTCTTTTAATACTAGTTCAATAAGGTCAAGGTATCTTCGATAAGTAATAAAATCCTTCAAATTAAATTCTTCATATAATTTTTTCAAGATTGAGTATAAATTAGATAAATCAATGTTGTTAAATAGGTCGCGGAAATCAAAGCTTTTAAAACATATATCTTTATTACAATGATTTAATCGATCGATAATTTCTATTCCATTTTTGATCATGACATGATTCTGTTTTTGATATTTTCCATCACAAACTTGAGGATGTTCAATAGTCGTTTATTAGCTATTGTAAGATATGATCCACAGCCTACGGTAACTGTACGGAATTTTACAGGCTCTTTATGCATCTTTGGAATGAGGATTAAATATGGAAATTTAACATTTTTTATTTCATTACCGATTCGTTTGTACATAGCTTTAATCCTTTTGGATAGAACATTTCCATTATTGTGTAATGGGGTGTACATAGTACCGTCTAGATAGCAGTGGAGAAGTGTATCTATGTAAAACTTTTTGCATGTAAATGCAAAATGTGATACCATCTTGTCTGTATAAGTTATAACAAAATTTTTTTTTACAGTTTGTATAGCTGCAGGTATTGAAAGATTCCTAATTCTGGTATCTTGTCTGATGTAATGAAACTGAATTTCTTTTAAAAAATTATATTTCCATTCTTGAAAGGCTTGGATAGGTAAACTGTCTTTTACTGCTATTTTATAAATGAATTCTTCAAATATATATATATATATACATATATATATATATATATATACATATATATATATATATACATATATATATATATATATATATACATATATATATATATATATATATATATGTATATGTATATATATATATATATGTATATATATATATATATATGTATATATATATATATGTATATATATATATATGTATATATATATATATGTATATGTATATATATATATATGTATATATATATATATGTATATGTATATATATATATATGTATATATATATATATGTATATATATATATATGTACCCTTTTAATTGTGATTTTTGTATATTAATATTCTTCTCATCCCCTTTTCTATTGTAGTGATAAGTTACCTTTTATTTTTCAATTCAATATTTTTAGAAAAGCTATACAATGATACCAAAATTGTTCCCCTCTCCTGGGGGGAGGGGGGTATATTTGAAATTTTCAATAGCAACCCCCATTTTTTATTGCAAATTTGGATTCTCCAGAAAAATTTACATACATTTGACCTACGACTTTTGATTTTTGCTTCCCCAATGGCGCTATAATCGAGAAAAACGGAAGTGGAGCACTAACGTTTTAAAAATGGGAATGTCTCGGGAAATACACTTCGGATAGAAAAATAAAAAATTACGTGTTCAATATTTTCAAAATCTATCCATTGGTGCTAAAATTGACCCCCTCCCCCCGCTAACCCCACTAACCCGACACTTCAGTGGCAACTGTTGACTTCAGTTTAGAAAACGTTTCTAAACTACTTTTAGCACCACCCAGGAACAACGATGTGGACGTAGTAGTTTTCAGTTCCATAGTGGGTGCTTTATTAACATGAGTCCCCTTGCCTCTCATGATCAGGCTGCTTTTTTCTTTAACTCCCCTTGTCTCTCATGATCAGAGTGTTTTTTCTGTATCATTTAAACGTTAGAGCTTCACTTCCGTTTTTCTCGATTATAGCACCATTGGGGTAGCAGAAATAAAAAATCATATGTCAAATGTATGTTATATATTCTGAAGAATCCAAATCTGCAATAAAAAATGGGGGTTCCCATTGAAAATTTCAAAGTTGCCAGTCCCCCATTCCCCCCAGGAGGGGGGACGGGGTCAATTTTGGTATCATTTTATAGCTTTTCTAAAAGAAACCGTGTAAGTTCACCGTGTATGTGTGGGTGTGTTATAATTATTTTCTAATTATTTTCTAATTATATATTTAAATTAAAATGAATAATAATAAAAAAATAAAAGCTAAAATCTAAAACTAAAATATATTAACATTTAATGTTTTGAATTTTATTTTCGCTAAACATTTATGAAACTTTAGCTAGTTTGATATTTCTATTTGAGCCCCCTACAATGGTGATAGTGGCATTTCCGTTTATTCATTTCGTAATATAAATATACATTTGGTTACCTTGTTGATAAATTTAGGCGGATAATGCTAAATTAGCGATATTTTAATGTTTCGCCAAATTGACAAAAATAACGCTAATTGTAGCAAAATGACACCAAATTGAGCAAATAAATATAGTTATAACTTCTATTATTTAATTCTCAAACCTTTATAGTTAACATTCTGTATATAATGTATCTTACATAGTAAAGGAAAATGTCTGCCTGTGTATGAAGCCGGTTCACAAAACCTAAGCATCGTACAATCAAACAATTTGATACACATACACTCGACGTTCACAGGTGTACTTCTGTGTTAACTTTTTAAATTTTGATTAATTTTAATTATTATAATTTTGATCAATATTAAACCAGATTTCTCAGCCACCTAAAATGTTATAAGAAAGTTTTTATCTGAACACCATCGCTAAAGTCAAAAAATGCCTTTCAAGCAAACTTTGAACGGAGTCCATGAGATAAACAAACTTATTTTAAAGATTTTGATTCTGTACATATCTATTTTTCAGCGTTTCAAACTTCTCCGAGTTTTATATTACGATAAACAAGATTTGACATGCATTCCAAACTTCATATTTTAACAGCATCTCCTAAATATGTCACAGACATCTGCGGAAAATAATAATTTCATAAGCCATCCGTTGATCAATAGCATTTTTTTCAACCCAGCTATGCCAAATTTATTTTTAATGAACCGAAGGTATATCGGATCCA
Source organism: Amaurobius ferox (assembly GCA_951213105.1). Taxonomy (NCBI): domain Eukaryota; kingdom Metazoa; phylum Arthropoda; class Arachnida; order Araneae; family Amaurobiidae; genus Amaurobius; species Amaurobius ferox. The sequence continues at coordinate 19,485,460 of OX578149.1, forward strand.
TCTACCGAATATGTTCTTTCTATTAACTGAAGCCATTCTGAAAGTGCCGTGGACTCATGTCCACTTATTTTTGGTTGTTCTACTACAGAAATCAATCCTCACCCCCACTTATGCGAGATGGCCAGAGCTATTTATATGCTTTTGCGGTTTCTTAAGCAGTGCGTAGAGTATAGAGTGCACTGTGATTTTCATACTTTTATACGCATTGTTATTGCTATGCGTTCGAGTGATTTTGTCTAGAAGCATAGATATATGAGGCTGTATGGAGTGATCTCATCAAGGATTTATGGGGATAGTGAGCTGTTGTAATGTCGAGATTCGATGTCGCATTTCTTTTGTGTAAAATGTATAAAGTTATACAATGTATTTCTGATCATCTAATTTTATATACAGCTGTTAAACTATTTTAATGCTGCTTTGAATCCCCCCCCTCCTGTCATTTAGTGTCATTAATATTTCAGAACATTAATGCTTCTTAAACCGCAAATCTTTATTAAAATATTATTTGAAACATGCGAGCATCGGAGAGTTATTTCTTCCGTTAAATTCGTGGTCACCGTCTTGGCTGATTTAACAGGAAACTCAAAGTTCATTTCATATACAATGTATTTGTTTCTGCTGTAAAGATTGTGTAGAGGTTGCTTTCGTTGCGACTTTGTGGCTGGCATCTGTGGTTGATGCGTGAGATATGGTTTTTTGGCGGGAAGATCGTGTTGGGAGCTGCTTAAAAACTGCCGGCGCCATTTTTCTGGTCGCATTTCCTCCTTTCTGACTGCTTACATCTGACGGCTGTTGGTTGCACCGAAGTTTCCGATGCTCACTCTGGGCCTCGGGAACTAGGTTTAATTGCCGGTTCGTTGGGGTTCCTAAGCATTTGATTCCTAATGCTTAGGACGGGGGGAAATGTGGACCTGAGACATCCTGGATGATCCGAAGCCCACCGGATCGGCGACTTGAATCGCCACTCCTGTGGAAATGACCCGAGGCCGCACCGGGTCGATGAGCGTCGAACCTGTCTAAGCCAAGAGTCTCCGTAGACCCATCTGGTGTGCCGGATCCGTTTTATATGGAGCGACGATTGTGTCGCTAGGTTTCTCCGCTGATGTTCTTTTTTCGTCCTGGTTCGAGGTAAGACTTTGATTTCTGTTTTCGAAATCAACTCTGGCGTCTCAGAATATTTTTGTATCACCTGAAGTTGACTACTAAAAGAACTGCGAGCCGAGTATGACTGGCAGCCCTTGTTGGTTCGTCGAGCAGCCTGCTCGTATATATTCTTTAAAATAATATTTAATTCTAATTTATTAATTTATATTTGAAATCCGTAAATCCTATTTTCAATGCTCTCCGGGTGCTCGCCCCAGTTTGTTTGACCATAACCACGTATATTTTACGAAATTTATTATTATTTTGTTTGCCACGGAATTAATATTGAATAATTACAGTTAGAAGCTTGTGGCACTGGTTAAATGAAGTCTTTGCGCCTGAGTCCAGTGGCGTGCTGAAAGATTCGGCTTTTGTTTTTGATAACTCTTTTTATAACTTTAATAAATGATATTATTTTAACTTCAAAATCCAGTTTGTTTATTCTGTGTTATTTAATTTAATTTTTGTGGTTGGAGATGTTCCTTAAAAGTAAAGGTTTTGGTTTTAAAGGTGTTTTTCAATGTATTGGTTCTTCTTTATTTTCGGATAGGTCAACTTGGAGATTTACTTCTCCGGACAGGAGCGTGAACCTGTGGGTAATTGTATGAGGCTTTTTCGATCACGGATTTGTAAGTATTTCTTGTGCTTATTTGTCTTCTAAATTCTAAATTTTGGAGGTAACGTCAACGCATTTACACTGTAAATGGAATCAAAAATATTGATGTGTCCCGCGCCGGGATAAATGCATATTAAGTATCCACGGAGCAACCTAAAGTATGATTAGGTTCCATTTCAGGTTGAACATGCGATCGCACAACTGGAGACTAAGATTTTTTTAAAAATACACTGCTATTAATAAATCCCAGCTTTACATACTGGCCAACAACTGGAACAGTTTCTAGTCTGCACATGAAAATTCAATATGATTCATGCATTTGATCTTAAGTTACCGTTCCCATACCTCATTGACAGATACAGACAAACATATTGCCAAATGTTTTCGAACTTAATAAGAGACTTTTCATTAATACTGGATAAATTTCTGCACATGCATTGGAATTATGAAGCGTTGGCATGCCGTATGGTGAAAGAGAAAAGGCATATTTATGATAAATCGTTTTGCATTATATGATTTTATTCTTTATTAATTCAGAGAACAAATTTACAAATCAGTCTCACAGACACAAATGAATCACTAGCTATACAGTTTATCAATCTTCTGAAGGTCAATGCTGGTAGGTCCATACCTCTGCCCCAATTTTTTTATGTCAACAGTTTTGTCGTAAATCTCAAATGCAGGCTTGTTGGTTTTTGAATTTTTGTATGAATAATGCATCATTGAGTAGTAATCATAGTCTCCCAGTATAACATATTCATTAGAGCTTTTCTTTGAATAATTAGGTAGACTACCTGTAAGACAATAATACTTGAGGTATAAATCAGAATAAAATGACAAATACAATGGCGAATCCTTGCGTGCTGCTTTTAAATTGAACTGAAAGTAAATTTCAGTTACCTTTATTGTATGACACGATACGAAGAATATCAGATTGTAGCAAATAATTTTAGGTAAAATTAAATTAATCTGAATTATTTTATAATAATTATAATGATAATACAATAACTTGAACATTAAGTTTATGACATAAAATACGTGCAAATTATTTTAACAACCTACGTAACGATTTGACATATAGACTTTACCTTGTTTCTATATAAAAACTGAAATTCTTCAAACCACGGTTACCATGTTTCGACCATGGTGTTAGGTAACACAATATAAAACTCCGATAGATTAACAGTTTAAAATATTGAATTATTTGGGGAAATATGCATAGTTGTCCCTATTGTTATTAATGTTTGGCATTTGTTGTCGTTTGACACAACATGAATGCATAGTTCTTATTTATGTATGTTTCTTTATGTTCAAATTAAAGATCCCTAATTAAGAGTAGAAGTAATAAGTAATTTTCTTAGTTGTAAAATAGGGTACATAATATAGGGAGAAAAAAGTAAATTAAAAGGTAATGTACATTTAAGTACATAGCTATATTTTTTATTTCTTGAGTTCTAACATGAAATGCTGACTATTTAATTTGTACGCTAAACGCACTGCAGTTCTTTTATTCGATCTGGCATGGTCCTTTTACTGTAGAAAGACCTGATGTGTACATTTAAGAACATTTCCGTACAATTTCTTTAGACTGAATACGACTATCTTTGGAAAACGAACCACACATTACCTTTTTCAAAAGAGCTCGTTAAAAACACTAATCAACAGCGAATTTATGATAGAAACACTAATTACCTTTGGGAATATTTTCTTCAATCACTCTGAGGAAGTTATCTCTGTCAGGACGGCTGTGCTCATGTATCATCCCCGCTGCGTGCATGAGCTCGTGCTGGATGGTTCCGGGCCGAAGACATCCTCCTTTAGATAGGGAAACGCCCTGACTACCGCCTATTCGGCCTATAAATGATGAACATCTAAACGAGATAATATAATTTCATTAGGATTTAAAATAAAACGTGGGAAAGTATATTTGCAGCAGAGATATTTATAATCTCCATTCGAGTTTACCCATATATTAACGGTCGCCTAGGTATGTTTTCAAAATGGGTGGGAAGGTAAACTTCTGGCGGCAGTGGAGTAAATTCAAGGTTAAGTACAACACCAACTTGCTGGATGTCACATTTCTGACCTCGAATGCCCAGCGGGCTGGTAATTTCCTTCTCTTATCTATGGGCGTCAATGCGTGCATTCTTATTCTATCGACTACAGTTCACCTATCTCACGAGCATTATGAGAATAAGAAAATATGATGTGGACAACATATGACTTTCCCTATATAATGCACATAATGCAATATCTTTAAATTTTACCACGAGAAAAATGTACAAGATTTCCAGTACAATGTTTTTGACATTGAATAAGCACCACGCAAATTGAAATTGGTAAATTTCGGCAAAATCTGTGTACAAGCAGAATCACTTATTCATATTCACATGCAAAATCCTAATCAAAATGCAATTCATTTTACTGGATATTGTGCGAAATAAATATATATTAACGAATTCTTGGGAGTCGAAATACAAAATTAGGACATGAAAATAATTATTTCGTGAATGTAAGAAACTTGTTCCACGAAAATAATATTAAAAATTTGTTGCATAATATTGCATCTGGAAATTACACATAGTGTATAACACTTACTACTTTAAAAATTTAGGTAACATTTTAATTATATCCTTTGAAATATGTCCAATAGCTCGCGTACGTTTCACGCAAGCATTTTAAAATTTGTGTCATTCAGTTTAATGAAGAATTATGTAGAATATTAGTATTTATATATTTTTATTTAAGGTTTTTATTTTATTATTTCTGATTTTACTAATAATTCAATTGAAAATTGAGGTTGTTCGGGACATTCGAATGTCTTTCAAATCAGTAGGGTTAACTGCTTGACTTAATCGTTCAAAATTATATTTGAAATGCTTCGATTGGTCCTGAGATATTACAGTCACAGGAATACTCAATAAAACGCACATATACTAGCAATTAATATATATATACACACTAACATAAACGCTTAAACATAAACCCAAAAACGTTCGATTCGTTTTTAGGAATGCTTTCAAAATGCAGCACTCCCGTCCTGAAGTCAAAGCCGAATTTTCGACCCCGTCACAATACTTTTCCTATACATTGTAGTAGTATGCATAGAGCGAGCAAAACTTTTGTGCAAGCGGAATTAAAACGTGCTTACCTTAGTGGGAAATAATATTAGAATATACAATATCAATATAGCAAAGCAAGAGAAATCTTGACCATAAAAGACTGAAGTAGTCAGGCAAAGCGTAAAAATCTCCTTTCCCCCAAAGTTCATAGGGCAAGCTTATTTAAAAACAGGTATTTTTCATATGATAATTTATCAATAAATTGTTCGTTCATTGAAAAATATTTTAAGTTCCCTAATTTCTTGATAAGTCAGAAAATTTTTTTGATAATGTTAAGAACTTTCTTAGTTTCTTGAAAATGTGTAACAATATTTTTAGTTTTTGAAAAAAAAATTGAACATTATTATTTTAAAATAACAAAATGGGCGTGTCAACATATTTTTTACTTTTTTTAGTTTTTTGAAAACTACATAGTATTTTCTGAGTTTAAAAAAAATTAGTAATTTCTTAGCTTTTTGAAATATATTTATACATTTCTTAATTTCTTTTATGTTTCTTAAAATTCGCAGTTTATTGATAATTTGCAAAAACTATTTTTATTTAATAAAAAAAAATGCATCCTTAGTGGGAGGTGTAGCAATGAATTTTGTAGTACCTAACACATAGTTATTTAAACATTTTTGTTTAAGGAAGTTGTAATCCGAAATTGCCAGATGATCACTTTCACTCATGACACTGCGTTTTTCGATCTCACAAATTGCTCTTTTGCAAAACAATACTTACCCAGATCCACTTGTAATATACACATAGTCCTTATCACTGGATTGATATCTACGAATTGTCAAGTTCTTCAGACTATTGCTTAAAACTTCCAGAGACTTGTGTATTTTATTCTGTTGATCTACACCTGAAAAGAAAATATTTTATTAATTGCCATGGCACACATATACCCACGTGATTTTTATAGTTCAAACACTAACTTCTTTATAGAAATAAATCGCACAGTCTTCGTTGAATAACTGAATCAATCACTAATTACAACGTTTGTCTGGCACAAGGAGCTGCAAACTTGATTTTTTATCTTGGTCACGAAACCCAAATTATACAAGAATTGTGATCATGAATCATTGGTAAACTTTAGAAATAGAGACTTCTAATACATTCCAAATTTGGTGTGAAGTGTGGAGTGACGAAGAAAAATGATCAGCGTGCCCCAACCTTCATGCAAAAAATCTGAAATTTTAATGTGATGTTCCTCAAGGATCACTGATAAAATGGAATCAGCAACAGTTTCGTAACTCACTTCTAACTTCTAAGGAAGGGGTGGAAAATCTTTAAAAAAAGATGAATGTCTCTTTGTATATACGCATGCGTCTGTGTGTGTGTGTGTGTGTGTGTGTGTGTGTGTGTGTGTGTGCGTGTGTGTGTCCTGTTGCAGATTGCAATCTGCAACAGAAATTTAAGCCTTGTACTAATATGAAATTTGGTACACTTGCATTTATGGACCTCAAAATGTGCGATTCGTCGTTTAGCTTCTTTATTTTTAGCTATTTTATATCTAGTCTCTATTTGTAAAGATATTGTGCAATATTTACATCAATCGACATACTTTCAAATGAATAAAAATACTCTGAACGGAGCCCATACACAAGAAGACATTTTAATAAAAATATAAATGATGTACACTTTTAGTGCGTTTTAAGTATCACCGATTTTTATATTACGATATACAGAAACCGTATTGGTATTTCTAGTATATATTTTCAGAAGCTACTTTAGAAAAAGCTACTTCAGAAGCTACTACAGAAGCTACTTCAGAAGCTACTTCAGAAGCTAAAAGGTCACTGGCTACTTCAGAAAAAAAATTCAATATCCCAACCGTTGAATATTTGTACATTTATGATCCAAGGCGAGTCTTACAAAAGTAGAGTTTTTTTTTTAACTTTTTGAAAGCTACGTTTTGAGTTTTCATATTATGCGAAGAACATTTTAATATGAAATAATGCATTTGTAAAATTGCGATAATTTTGTGGAAATATTTATTGACATAAATTTGATTGTAAAATTTACTTTATCGACGAACGCCGTTTACTCATATTTTATAAACGATTTTTTAATGTCTAAATCAAATATATTTGATTTAGAAATAAGAAAGAAGATAAATAAATTAGTATTATTTTACTAAAAATGTACATGAAATATGTACATCCTCCCAAAATAAACAAAATAAGCTAACACTTATTACGATCGATTCAGTAGTTACTGCTTCAGGTATGTCTAATACTAAAGGACGAATAAGGCTTGAAAGACAGACATTCGTAAACAGTGAAAAAGTGACACTTTTTTTTCCTCGTATGCTATTCTACCAATTGTTATTTTTTCAAAGCACTTATAAACTCCGTCCCAGCACACTATTGTTGCCAAACCTCGTAACTCACTGCACTCGCTTCGCGGTCACATTTGTGCCTCCGGCAATGGAAGCGTAATTCACCCATTGGGAACCGTTCTTGTTAAATGATATTCACCAGCTCTAGAGCTTGCTTCGGCAGCTTTTTCAATCTGGACGGTGCATGAGACTGACTGCCAGACCCATGCTAGCTGATGCTCGCAAAAATACGAGGCTCCGCACTCCATTGTCTGCCACTCGTTCACCTCCGTAACTCAATTGACGAGTCATGAGGCTTCGCCTCCTACACCCTGAGGCTCGCTGGGCTCTTTTCGCGGGCATATTTGTGCCGTCTGTTACGCAGGGTTAATACACCCATTAAGAAGTGTCCCTTGAAAACTGACAGTCACAAGTCTCAGTGCTCGCTTCGGTAGCTCTTCATCCGGACGGAACACACGATCGCCAACGAGTCCCGTTGCTGCTGACACTCACATAACCCCTGGGTTTCGCTCTACATTGGCTACCGCTTATTATTAGGAGCTCTCGTCTAGGCATGGAGAACACAATTAGGGTTCGCCTCATTATTAGATCACTATCTCAAACTCCGTTAACTTTGTAAAGATTTTCACAACACTTTGCCTCCAGATTGTTCTCACTCCAACTACGAATCTTACTTTGTGTGTTGGGTAGCTTTGTCTTCTACTTCGTAGTTCACGCCAAGACTGCACCGCGAATACTTTCGTGCTGCCTGCTATAAAGAACGATTGTTAACTCTATTAAGAAAAAGAAATTCATTGCTGCATGTTTTGCTTTTTGTTCTTAGTTCAGTGCATAATATCGTGTTGCGCTTTCAATATAGAGATATTTATAACATTAAAACATATAATTATTGTCCAATATATCATCATGACAAAAATGTTTGCGATACGCTCAGGTTTTTTTTATCATAATAAACGATAAGGCAAATGATTGTCAACATTTCATAACTTCCCAAGTGCAGTAACTAACGTTATAGTCTTTTTTAGGAACGTATATCTATTCTAGTAATGTTTACAATGGTTCAATAACTCTGTCCTCGACCATTTTGTAATGTTTCTGCCAGAAACTAATCATAGAGTAGAAAGCATTCCTATCGACCAATTAAATCTTCAGAAGTAGATTAGAAAAATATTCACTTCAGAAGTGGAGAAAAAGAAAAATAACTCATAAACTAAATCGACATTCAAGAAAATGGGTCCAGTCCGGCAAAAATTGAACTATGTAGGTATATGTCAACAAAAATAAAATTAGAGGTCTTGCTATTGTTCGTCTGTCCAGGACGTGAACTAGTTGCTAAAACTATCTTCCTTCGAATTTGACATTAAATATTTCCTAAACTAAATTTTAAATAGAAAAAAGGTTTATATTAGTGTGTTTAGCTATTATTTCTCTAATAATGTATGAAATTTCATAAATATGCATTCTATAGATTTTGCGGTATGTGACAGAGAACATCTCGGAACGCTAAATTTGTCGAACAGCGGCGGTGGCAGATTTAACTGATGGTACTATTTTTTTTAATATGAAGATATTTTTTTAATATAGGAAAGGTTCTTTCTTACATTTTTTGACTCAAACACTTTTTGGACCAAATCACACATACCGGAGATAATTCAGTTAGGTTGCTATAATGTAATCAATATATACTGGTTTGTTACACAAAATCGGATTTACTTACTGAAATCATCGGGGTTGATGTGGTATGGAATAACGTTGTTACTCCATTTTCTTGCAGGACTCCACTTGAAGTTCCGCCCTTGACGAGCCTAAGAGAAGAAATGGATATTGTTTATACACAAAATATAAGGAAGAATTAAGGGCGTTTCCCTAACGAATTCTGAAAAAGGAACTGAAAAAATAACATTTTGAAACACTTGGTATTTTTTCAGATATTCAAGTGTTAGTATATATATATATATGTATAATATATATGTATAATATATATGTATAATATATATGTATATGTATATATATATATATATATAGCGAATTCAATCTGAATATTTCTTCAATCTGAATATTTCAGAAATGATGCAGGAATTTTCAGAAACGCCTGAAATTGGGGCCTTTCTGATAATTTGTCGAAATTATCAACACAGTAGCTGACAAAAATGAGCAATGGTTCCATAATATCCTACGGTGTACTGTTGAATCATGTTTTGCCTTGGGAAAATGATTAAAGTTGTTACTTGGAATTTCTTGACAAATAATATTTTATTGGCAGTAATTTCAAGTGCTCTAAGCCTATAAATTTTTCTGCCATTCAGCTAAAACTAAATTATCATTATTTAAAAAAAATTCACCCTAAGCAATTCGGGCCTAAGACAAATGTTAGGAATGGCAATCCATGTGGCTAAAATTAATTCACTTTCTAAATGTAGTAAATGCGATCAAACAAATTATAATGCCAAATGTAATTAATGCCGTTAATTGTTTTAAATAGTTTTATATTTTGTATTGTGAGTTATTTTGTGCATTTTAAAAACATTATACATTTTTGTACATTTAAAAAATATTATACATTTTTGTTCATTTCATTAAATGTTACTTTATTTCCTTCGCTAATTTTACTAACGAGTAGTCCCTTTCCTGCGAAATGGACAGTCTTTTGAATTTAAACACAACTCTAGGATGAATAAAATCGGGGGACAGAAGTATGCAATCGAGTAATTTGAGATCGTAAAATTTAAGTCTGTGTCCTAAATATATTTGCCATACATCAACGACATCCTTTGATCATTGTCACAAATAAAAATAAGGTTTCATACTTCTTCTCTCTCTTCTCTTGTCAGGAGAATATGCTCGAGTGGCGCCTCTAAAATTAAAGAACAAAGATTAACCATTAGTACATTGCATTTTTAAAATTATAAAAATAATTTCGATCAACATTTGAGAAATGCATTGCGTTAAAAAAATAGTCGTTAAAAATAGTCCTTTTTAAACTTAAACTATTCCGATCAGAATTGATTTGTCTCAAATCTGTAATCTTTTTCATGTCATATTAGATACATTGTTTGATCAAAACATTTAAGAACGTTATATTCATATCTGACATTTTCTTCAGATCTTCGCTCGTACAAAAAGCTTGTGGGCATTAAATATGGCATTTACACGCTAAACCGAATTTTGATAACTTTTTTGAATGTATAGCAAAAATCTATTCAGATTTAATCATAAAAATGGGGCACATTTTATAATTTGGTTGACATGTTAAATAGTAAAATATATTGAATATTATTTATCCGCGCAATAAAATGAATGTATTGTGTAGTTTTTCCAAATGTCGGTGCAGGATTTCCAATTGTGATTTTCCTATTTCTGAAAGAATTGTGCAAATTTTTGAGAATTTCTTAGTCTCATCACACTTAAGCTCGACATTTCCAACTTTTTGATTTATCAGATGTGGAAGATGAGTCGGTCTAAATGTTACCAAATTAAAATTCTGACTGATATTAAAGTACTGAATAGTTTTCCTATTTGTTTAATATCCATTTGCACCGTCCCTCATAGTTCGAATTTTACTGTTAAACTAGAAAATGAGGCCCATATAATGTGTCAAAATCTGAGATTCTGACTTGAGCGGAAGTGCATAATAATTTCGAAAATTGGATTTTAGTACAGAATAACACTTAAATATAAGGATATTAAATTGTAAATTCAATTGTTTTAAAATAGCTATAAACGAAGACGAGAAACTACAGAATAAGGAAAGTTTGTAGTTCTATAAGAATAAGTACGTCATATGACAGCAAACATAAATTTGTGAAAAAGAATCCGCCTACAGCACATACGCAGATGACGAAGTTTTTACAAACAGTACTACTAATTCTTACAAGACTCCATACATAACCATTATTTCTATACTATATACTACTATATAAATCACAATTGTTTCACGAAAATTTTGATATGTTTTCATATCTATATTTCGAAAAATAAAATATTAATTTTCACAAAAGCATATTAAAGAAATGTATCCAAATTTTCCAAAATATTAAATTTTCATTTGGAGTCAATATAGTGTTTTTAGTATCTTTTTATTTTGTAAATTAACTTCCTTTTCATAAATTTCAAAATATTTACTGAAAGATGCCGTCTTCGATTATTCGCCAAATTATTCGCTAATTTCGGTGTCCAGGCCCCCAAATTGCTTCGCAAGTGCTAAAAGAAAAAAAAACCGGAGCAAAGGGCTCTTATTATATAGTGTATATATTGATATACGCTTTTAGGGCTATAACCTCACAACTTGAAAATACTCCTTGAATTATAAATATTATCTTATAATAGTATATGTAGAGAACTCGTTACACAATAGGCTGATGCCGACAATATATTTCACACTAAAGCAATAGCAGATGGAAACTAAACTAGTACTCCTACTTTTTGCTGCCTGGATGACACAGTTGCATACATTCATCAGTTGACTTCATGGAATACAATCTGAATGTGAGTGATTTTAGTGAATGTAAAAAATTAAGAGGTGCACATAGCGTATAATGAAGAATCACATAAAAAATTGGAGAGAGGTAATACATTTTATCCAAACGAATTTACCCTAAAAATGTATGAATTGCTAGAAATTGTAGACTTTTATATGAAATATTGACTAAAATTAAGAAAAGAAAATCTACAATTTTGTGGATAGTAAAAAATGGATGATTTGAAATAATTAACTTTTTATGGAATGTAAAGAGTACTTTTCCTGTTCTATAAATTACAGCTACAGTTACAGATACTGTAGTTTTGTAAAGTTACGAAAGAAATTTTTTGTTACAAGAATAGAAACAATAATGAATGAATAGAAACAATAATGTAACGTCCGTATATCTAATTAACAAGCATTCCATATTAGTAAATAGAAAATTATTACTAGCTACAAATTAAAATGTCCCAGAAGCAACTTACCATCAGGTGATGACAAAAGGTCTTCGGATTGATCTGAAATATAAAATAACATAACTTCATTAAAAGCTAGTATCCTTTTGTGTTTCAATCGCAAAAATATACTCAAATTACATAAATTCACATAAATCTTCTACGCTACTGGCATATCTGCACCCCTGCTTAAAGTATAATCTATATGAGTTCAGTTATTGCACAATGTTCATGAAAGTGAAATAATACGAGAGTAATCCTGATATTGTATATGCATAATTTGAAATTGAATGCACAAAATTTGTAATGTTAGAAATAATTTAGGTTTGACGGTTTTCAGATTATAAAAGAATTATAAAAGGAATTTAACCTTAATTTACCTTAGAAATGTTTCATATAGAATAATGACGTATGATAACATTTCAAATTAAGAAAGTAGTTTTTCAAATTTGAAAAAATTTTATGTTAAAAAACATTTGATCAATAATAAGTCATAAAAATTAAATTTAAACGATCTGAATTGAATTGTTAAGTGGAATTTAATAGGAACTCGAATGCGGTCCACAAAAATCTTTGCAGTTAACCGAAATAAACCATATTTACATCGAGGAATCGAACATTGTTATACTACATGACTAATGCATCGACAGGAACTCAATATCATAGCGTATGAATAAGAAATATCGGAGATTATTAAGGTTGAGCATTCATATATATATATATATAAATGCCTATCATCAGACTGGAATACAAATATTAAAGGTCTGAAATGGTCTCCTATCAACTCGCTAAGCACAAACCAAGGTTCATGATGACATCATTGAACACAACGCTGTTAAAGGAAATATTTAAGATGTTTCCTGATAGAAAGATTTATTTCAAATTCGCTGATGATACAAGGTTATATTGTTAATGGTGCATTCAAATTAAACGACGCAAGGTTTAAAATATTTGAAGATATAAATTATAAAACAGGAATAGTTCAGACATTTAGAAACATAGCAAAAAATGGAGAAAAAATTAAAATAATGCAAAACTTACCCCCGTTACCATGTAATAAACTTACGTCTTCGATTCCCAATACTGCAAAAATGTAAAATATCAGTTTAAATGCTTTTATTACAAAATAATCAGGTATACTTAAAAGAGGGAAATAAGTAATAAATGTAGAAGTAAAAATGAAAGGACGTCAATTATTTGAAGACAAAACAGAATATGCATAAAGCAAAGAATAATAAAATGAAATAGTAGAAAGGCAAATTATAATTAAATGAGTATAAAATTGTTACAAAATTTTTGGAAAATCATTAAAAATATTTTCACTCACATTCTGCAAGTTTTTCATCTTGACCTGTGGCCCGTAACATATCCAGGAAATCTGGTGTCACATCTGAAATATTTATAACATAATACATTAAAATATGATACAATAAATATTTGATAATATTTACACACCTAAGCTCATATTTTGTTATTCAGGTGCATTAGAAAATGCACCCCAATATAGCACCTTAAATGCATGGAATCATTATTTACATATAAGGAATCATTACCAACGACCATCAAATGTATGGAATCACTGATTTCATACATATATTACTGTTAGTTTGGAGTATACCAATTTATAATAGAAGATTGATTTTATAAAATTTCTGGGCTATCAATTTTATTGCAAAGCATGAAATGTGATTCTTTTTGTGTGTCTGCATTTGAAATAAATGTAATAATGCATTATTTGACTTGCGTGTTTTCTCCTTTTTGCTGCATTTCAAAGTAAATGTCAAATCCTTAGCCAGTTCGGCTGGAATGGTAAGGTTTAAAACTTGAATGAAATATGAAGAGGAAATGAAATATACCACGAACGACTACGTACTATATCAAAACTGTGTTTTGGTAATCAAGTTTTTCGCCAGAAAACTCGTTTCTTCTCAAGTCAGGTTCAGGAATGACCAGCTCTAAAGTCAGGCAGACCGTGGGGCGACAGTTATCCCCAGAGTAGACAAGAAAGATCAATCATGCTTAAAGCATTGACTATGAAACACTTTCCAACTTCAATGCAATTTTATTTAAAAAAGTCTAAAATGCAATACATTCCTCGGTAATATTTAAAAACTTATCACAATACTACATTAATTTATTATATTTGAAAACTTAAACCTTCATTGAAAAAAATGCACTTCATTCAAATGACGGCATTGCAATATAAAGTTCCTGGTTTAAATATCTCTAAAATGAAATACATTCCACGGTACTATTTTTAAAACTATCATAATACTACGATAATTTATTATATTTGAAAACTTCATCGAAAACAACTGAAATTAATTCAAATGACGTCATAGAAAAATATCACGCCTGGATCTCTCTATAAAAACAGCATTTCATTCATAACTTTCTCCCATTCATTTCATTCATCACAATACTATAATAATTTATTTTATTTAAAAATTAAGACCATGGAGCTACAAGAAATCAAACTCGATGCGTAAAACTTCATCGAAAAAAATCGTCCTTCTCTTGTAAAATCAATGAATATTTCATTCATATCAGCTACGCAGACTCCATGGACTAAATGATTTTGTGTTAAAAAAATACAAAACTTCTAATACAACTCATTCTACATATTTTGCTGTTTACATTTTACATAAGTGAAAAATAGGCTTAGTTGTAGAAATAATCAAATTTCGATGAGCATTTAAACTCAAATATATTGTCATTCCGGTGTTTCAGTATGTAGATGCACAGAATTTAAGCAAAAATAAAGTAGTTTTAGGACGGATACAACACGCAATATGAATTAAAAAGAACTTAAAAAAATCACGATTTTGAAACAAGATGGATGCCATATATCATTTTGAAATGGGTCATGTGATGGTTTCATATCATGGTCACGTGCTCGTTTCTTATAAGAAGTGTAATTATTTTAATTTTTATTTAAAAAACTACTAAATATATTTCGCTAAATATTTTTTTGTATATTTTATAGAACAATTTGAATATTACCTGAAATTTTCGAAGCAATTTGTGAATTTTAAATCCGCTTAAAAAATGTTTGAAAAATTAGGTCCAATAGAGCTCAATGTATTTCATTTTTTCAACCCGGGTTCAATCCAAAACTAATTGGGTGATATTAGTCATTTATATTCCCATAGGTCCTACAGACGGTCCAAACAACATACTAAAATTTCATTTTGATTAAGTCATTTTTACGGCAGTTATCGTGCTAACGGACAGACAGACAGACAGACAGAATGAACAAAGTCATAAACACTTTTCAACTTTGTTGTAAAGTGTTAATAAAAATAAAAACTATATTTAACTGTTTGCTAGCTCTGACCTGCAGACTGAGCATATACAAAATGTTGAAAAATTTGATAAAATGGAATGCTAAAACTATTGTATTTACAGATTTAATATTGCAGAATATATATATATATATATATATATATATATATATATATATATATATATATATATATATATATATATATATATATATATATATATATATATGATACATATCTAAAGCATGCACGATAGAAATTGTACAATATACATTTATATTTTTAAAACAGTGCGTTTTGTAAATTATGCCATTCAACGAACTGTAAATGAGCACATTCCAAATAAATTATTGCATAAAAATACTGTTAACAAATTTTTAACATAAATATTTAATGTTTTCAGTGTATTATTATGTTTCTCAATTTAAAAATGCTTTGAAACATTGTGTGTATTCTCTTGACCGATATCAGTAATCAGTAAAGCTATTAATTCTGCGTGTTGAATGAATTGCGATAAATTTCGTTTGTCCAAACTTTTTAACAGATGAATTACTCTTACCATTGTCAGGTATTTTCCCTGCAAATGCTATATGTCCCAATGCGACGAAAGTTATTCCAAAAACAGCAAACATCATCTTTGAAAGATTAACCTACAAAACAAAAGCATCCAGTGAAATTAAATTTTGTCTTCTATTACTTTGTGTAAACAAATGCATTCAAAACAGAAGGTTATTTGATAGGGGAAAACTCCACAGACTGCTTAGACACATTTGTATTTTAGATATAGCAAATATAAGAATGTTTTGACAGACAGTTAATTTTGAAATAGTTTTGAGTAAAATCAGTAATCAAAAACTGTTAATCTATAAATACTTTTCTTTTATAATTGTATTTATTTTGAAATTATTTTATTATATGAATGAAAATAATTATATTCTAAACTTCAGGGAAATTTAAGTTTAATTAATTATATTTCAAAATACCTAATTTAGATCTTGAATAATTTGCGAAATGATAATGAAATGATGAAAAATAATAAAATGATTTGCACTTTAAATGATAAATATTTATTTTTTATTAGAAACAACCGATATTAAATGTCTAAATAAATTTTTTATAAATTTTGTATAAATTTATGTATAAATGAATAATTTATTTGATTATAAAAAATATAATGAATGCAATTATAAAGATTATAAATAAATAATTCATTAAATGTATAATACAGATTTAATTATATAATCCACTTGTTTGTAAATAAAATTATTTATTAGTTTGATATTTACTTAACTTAAACTGAACGAATATTGTATAAAATGTAAATACTTCACAATAAAAAAATGCTGTTCACATAATAAATATATAAATTTTATACTTAAATATTTTAAAATTAAAAAATTGAAAATTCGTAAAAAATATAATCATTTTTTTATGTACTTAATTTTAATAAAACTATTTGAACATTTAAGTAGTACATGCCTCGAATCGCTTTGACTCAATTTACGTTATCACTTTATCAGTGTCGGCTCAAAACCTTTTTTGATTCACATTTTATATCATTTTAAATTACCACGTGAATTATTCACCAGCATCTGTGGATCGGTGTTCCACTCACGTTTTTCAATAGTGAATAGCTCAAGTTCAAGTGTTTAAATTTTAATGTGTCTATAGATAAAATAAAGTGTATAGAAGCATTTTGAATAGGAATAATAAAAATAGTGCTTGAAAACTGTATTTCAAACATCGCTTAAAATCATGAAAATTTTAAAAATTGAAATCACAAAATCTTTTTTTAATGCTTTGAGATGTTAGAAATAAAATATATTCAAGTGTTTTGGGATATAAAATCAAATGCCAGACAAAACACAATACTTTCAAAATTAGTAAATAGAATAAGTCATTGACTGTGTTCCCAAGCCGACGAATATGGCAATAGATTTACAGCAATATCGTCAATTGAACTGGTTTTAAAAAATTCGTCTATGAAAATTAAATTTACTGCCTTTATGTGCCTTATCGCTTTGTGGATATTATTAGTTCATTAGCCTTCAGTAGGTAAACTACAAATCATATGGTTTGCATTCATCGTTTCGTTCTGATCCGTTATAGAATGTGCTTTATTTAAACGAACAAGTCTTGTAAAAGAATTATGTTTTTTTATGTTGTCGTATAGCAGTCCTTTAAAAATAATATTGGATGTTGTATTCTCTGTGTGAGTCTAGAGATTTTATTAAAGCCAAAGTTGTAGGCGGAGCGATGAATAAGAATCTTTGCATAACTTTTAGCGACCCAGTTTATGATGGATGTAATATCAGATATATATGATAATAATGCACCAATGCGATGAAACGAAACCGAGTGAAGTTAGAAATGCTAAGAAAGCGGACTACATACCTGATACCTTCTGTGAATCCTTAATTCCGAGGCAATGAACAAAATGCACAAGATTCTACTCGTATTTATATACAATATATTTATTATTCCACATGTTTAGAAGGAACACAAAACATGGTCACCACAGATGGAGAGCATAATTAGTTCGTACTTTCTTAATGTTAATGAAAGCTATTTATCACTTATATATTTATAAATATTTAAGTCTCACTTGACTCAAATCGCTTTGACAGCAATTTATTTTATCAGTTTGGGCTCAAAATCATTTGTGTTTCAGAATTTTATATCATTTTCAGTCTAAACGTGAGTTATTCACCATCATCTGTAAAACGTTGTTCCACTCACGTTCTTCAGTAGTGAATAGACCATGTTTAAATGTTCATATTTTACTGTGTCAGTATATAACATGTGGATCATTTTCTGCAAACGGGTGTTTTACATTTCCCAGATATTTTAATCATTTCTTTTACTTGGGACTGATTTTGGACACTGATCAGTTTTGCTATATTGTAGTTCATATTTGACACTCATTAGCTAAAACAACAATTTATGTTTTTAATATTTAAAAATTTAGTTTTTTATTAAACGTCATTCCCTTGTGTGCTTCAAAAGCCAAATAATAAAATAACAACTTCATTTACGAGCTTTCATTTTCTAGTTTCCTTTTAATTTGATGTTTTATATTAAGTAAGATAATTTAAAATACAAACTGTAATAAAATATCCGCTATGCATTAGAGCAATATTTTAAATACATTTTTTACAAATGTCTCCTTTGTTTTTATTCACCGGTGTTCAAATTTTAACACCTCATTCTGTACTTAGATGACAACAGAATATAATTAAAGAATTATTCCGTTTTACTAAAGTCCATATTCACCATTTCAAGAGTTCGATTATGTTCTAGCTATCATTTTGTGCAGGGAAATATGATAAAACTGAACTATTTTGGGTAAGTATTTTTAATCCTTGTCATTCACCTGCCTTTATTTTTTCTCTGGAAAAAAAGTATTAAATTTTTTAACATATATGTGCGCCTAGTTAGTGTGATAAACTGAATAATAACTTAGGCTTAAATGCAAATAAAACTCCTATACTCAGAAAGAAAATTCACATGATTTGTCATTCCCATGTCGTCATTTACCTGTCATTTTGGTAGAAAAGTAAAAAAATAACATTAGAGCAGGTGAATTGCATTTAAACAGGATTTTCTTTTTAGAAGATAAAACAAATAAGAAATTTGTTCCAAATATAAGATAGCAATTAAAACAAAATAATGCTTTTTATTTTTCTAATCATATTTCTAATCATTCATATATATATATATATATATATATATATATATATATATATATATATATATATATACTAACAATGCAGTTGCTTATAATAAGTGTCATTCTCTTATCATGCTGTCATTTACTTGTCTTGAAAATAAAAATATGCATTTTCTATTTAATTCCCCAAAATGATCGATGCAACTGTTTTTTATATATAATGCAGGAAACAAGTTTAATAATAGACATAATGTATATTGTAACAATAAAGATGAAAAAGTCCGTTTAGAGAAAATGAGTCATATACTTAAAGTATATTTTTAAGGCATTTTCAATATGAATGATAAAGACGGTGCTTGGAAACTCGATTTTAACCATCTCTTAAAACCATGAATATTTCAAAAATTAAAATCACGAAATCATTGTTTCATGCTTTGAGATGTTAAAATAAAACACAGTAAAGTGATTTGGGATATAAAATCATATGCCATGCAAAGCACAATATTTACAAAATTAGTAAATAAAATTAGTCCTTGTCTGCGTTCCATTGCTGACAGAAATGGCAAAAAATATAGATCAATATCGCCAATTAAACGACTTTTAAAAGTCCGCTTATGAAAATTAAATTTCATAACTTTTATGTATCCTGTCTCTTTGTTTGTACTATTAGTTCCATATATTAAATACTACAAATCACACGGTTCGCAGGATACGTACTCTTCATTCTATTCTGTTATAGAATTTGCCTTTATTTAATCGAGCGGGTTTAGTAAAGTAATTGTGTTTTGCTATGTTGCCGTACAGTACTCCTCTAATACAAATATTGAATAGTTGGTGGATTGTGTCAGTTTGGAGATTTTAGGAACGCAAGATTTGGAGGCTAGTAGACTAGATGAATATGTTGCATAACGATTTGCGACCCGGTGTATGATGGATGTAATATATATATAATAATGCACCTTTGCAATAGAAGAAATCCAAATAAGTTAGAAAATTCAAATAAATTGAATACTTACTTGATACCTTCTGTGAAGCTTTAATTTCGATGTAATGGACGAAATGCTCAAGCTTCTACTCGTATTTATATACAATATAATATTCCACATCTTTTGAAGGGACACAAGGCATTATGTCACACAGGTGGAAAGCATAATTAGTTCCTCCTTTCTTTGCAAATCCTCTTTCTAGATCTAATCATCTGCGGACATACAAATATGGTATTTGTATACACCCAATTTAGCAAATAAAAACAAATGTCCGTCGCTGTTTATTTGGCACCTGCTAATCAAGTATTTCAAAAGATGCAATTACTCAATTTCGATCAATACATAAAATCAAGGATACATTTTGCAAAATAAAACATATTTTACCTATTTTTTTCCGAATTCAATGTTCAATATGTGCTCTGAGTTGTATACGTATATTTTGAAATTTTGTATTTAAAACAGCAACAGAAGGTGAATTCAATAATTCAATATTATTGCGATAACAAAATTAAAGCCTCAATCAAAACCACAGTCAAAACCACAATCCCAAATCTAGGTTATCCCCATTTCAATTTAATAATCAACCAGATATAAATCTTATTACAAACATTATATATATATAGGGTGTCCCAAAATGATTGAAACCCGCTTTAATTCTTTACCTGTTGGAGATAATTGGGCAATATGTATAGCAAAAATATTGAAAGCAAGGTAAGAAATAAGACTACGTTAAGGAAATAACATCCCACTAATTTTCAAAGGTTACACTTTTTAAATTTTTGTACAAATTTCCCAAATTTCTCTGAGGGGGTTGTATAAAAATTTAAAAAGTGTGACTATTTGAATATTAATGGCTAGACTCTTTTATTAACGTCTTACTTCCTACCTCACTTTTAACACACACACACATACATATATATATATATATATATATATATACATATATATATATATATATATATATATTATATGCCGATGTGGTGGCCGAGCGGTCAAAGAGGCAGGCGTTTCTTCGTGACGGCTCGGCTGCCAGATTGCGGGTTCGAGTCCCGCCTGCGGGCATGGATGTTGTAATATCTTATTTGGGGTAGAAGTCAGACTTCTACCTTCGGGTGCCCCGGGTCATTAGACTAAACAGAAGCAGTGCACACATTCTTCCTTAAATGTAATGTTAGGGACACGACAACAACAATATATATCTATATAAATAAAAATGAAAATCTGTCTGTCTGTCTGTCTGTCTGTCTGTCTGTCTGTCTGTCTGTTTGTCCCATCATCACGGGAGAACGGCTGAACCGAATTTGATGAAATTTTGTGGGTAGCCCAGAAATAGCCCCACTTAAAATTATATCCGTGTTTTGAGTTTTTACGACCAGTGGTTCTCGAGATATTAGTAAAAAACAAAATTTTCGTTTGTCTCATCATCACGGAAAAATGGCTGAACCGAATTTATTGAAATTTGGTGGATAGCCTTGAAATATCCCCCCATAAATTTTGTCCAAGTTTCGAGTTTCTAAGACCTGGGGTTGTCGAGATATTAATGAAAAACGGAACTTTTTCCTAGGAGTTCTACTCCCTAACTCCGTGGTTTATCCAAACGAAAAGCTTGAAAATCGTTTGAAAGTGAATTAAAATTTAATCTCTGAGTTTGATGGGAGATTGTTTGCGTTAATTAGTCACTTTCTGAAAACATGTATTGTTTGAATTATGATTTAAAGGGGAAATCTATCTCCATGGTTCATGGTTTATTTAAAACAAGCTTTTACGGAACAATGAGAAGTATAGAGAAATCAAAATCGTTATTTAATTTCGCAGTTTATGTTATAAGACATGACATATTTAACATGTTATAAGATTCTATCTTATATCATGTTACTCAGAAACGCAATTACATTAAATCTGTCTGTTAATTTTAATAATTATTTTTTCGATTTGAATAATAAATAAATGGATATAAAAATATATTTTAGAAAAGAACGATTTGATTTTTCTTATAGCATTTTTGAGTGGATAATATCAATTACGGTCTTCAGGTTTAAAAATTATTATTATTTATATTTTTGGGGATTATTGATTCAAGGATTACTGATATTTTCAAGTTATTATGCAATTATTTTATTATGACAAAAATTGTTTAAACTCATATATTGTATGTTGTACGAATCTTCTACAAATACACGTGTATATCTTTTAATCTATGAGAATATAAGTAGTAAAGGTATATTGACATATGTTTTGATATATATTGGCATATATTGGAATCAATTACGACCTTCTGGTATAAAGAGTACGAATATTATTGATGTTTTCAATTTATTACATCATCTATCTCTTTTATTTTGGCAAATATTTTTGAGACGCATATCGTAATACGGGTAATCTTCTACTAACACATTGGCATATTTTCTGATCTGCGACAATATGATTAGTACGGGGTTGCATATATTCATTCAATTCCTATTTTTTCTTCTGTAAATTTGCTTACAAAAGGGGGCAGGATGTTTTATTCTTCAGATCTGATCGTGCAGATAATTTTGCATAGTGAGAACATATATTCTTAAACTTCTCTTTAGGAGCAATAAATTTAATATTTTAACCGAATTTGCACATGATTGCGAACTATAAGTTTCTTTAAATTATACACTCCGTACGAATAACGGATTAAATTAAATGTGTTTGTTAATGTTTTTATTATTTTTTTTCGATTTAAATAATAAATAAATGGATAAATGGATATAAAAGTATATCTTATGAATGGACGGTTTGATTTTTCTTTTAATTATATTAATTGCTGACTGCGTACATCAATTTCATTTATTTTGGCAAAGAGTTTTCAAGCTTATATCGTATTTAGCTACTAAACTCATATATTGTGTTTAGCCAATAAATTCATATAGCCGATTGTTGAAACAGAAAAAGAGTAGAGTGGGTATATCTTCTAATACAATTGTAGTGTTTTCATTTAGTATATTGAAACGGGATAAGAATGTTTCATTCAGATCTGCAAATTCAAATCTACGATTTTGGAGGGATATCGCTAATTTGACAACTTTTCTTAAACTTTGCCAAATTGACGGAAATGTCGCCAAATTGATATAAACGACACACAAACAGCTTCCCGGACGACCATCTTGCTGCTCATGTCCTCGGATGAGTCGGTCGTTCTGGGCTTTCGACAGAAACAGCTTCCATAAACCTTCGGGTTGGTCGTGTGGCTTGGGTCTTCTACATATCAATGAAATTTTTTTTGTTTTGTTAGAAGAGAGCACTGAAATGATGTTTGGTTAGCATTTATCTGTCAGACCAACCATCCTACTTAGTAATACATTTAGCGAATTTTTAAAATGTCACCACATTGATAAAAATGTTTTCAAATCTATAAAAATATCTTGAAATTGATAAAATGGCGCTACATAAATGATATTAATTGTTTTTTGTTAGGGGATAGTATTGTGATGATATTTCGTCAATTTGTCGCAAAGTGGAACTGTCAGTTCTACAGTCCCACTTGGCGATAAATTTGGCGATTTTTTAAAATGTCGCTAATTTGACGAAACTGTCGCCAAATGTTCCATAGAAATATAACTATTTAGACGACATTTTTTCTACCAATTTATTTGAAGCAAATGATATCATGTCGCTTAGCAACGGATTTAAATCCAATGTGTTTATGCGGCAGACGATTTTTATTAAATCCTTTCCGATTTGAATAATGAAGATATGTTTATAAAATAAATTTCATTGCCATTTCTTTTTGGACTGGATAATATCAATTATACTCTTCAGGTTTAAAAATTATTATTATTGATATTTTCGGAATTATTGATTCAGTGATTATTGATATTTTTAAGTTATTACGCCATTGTTTTATTGCGGCAAAAATTGCTGACACACGCATATTGTACGTTGTACGAGTAATCTTCTAGGAATGCACGGGTATATCTTCTAACCTACGAGAATATAAGTAGTACAGGTATATTGGCATATATTTTGACATATATTGGCATATATATTGGAATCAAGTACAGTCTTCTGGTATGAAGCTTAAGGGGATTAATTATATATTCAATTTATTACGTCGTCTGTTGTAGTTTACCAAAAAACATTTGAGACTCATATTGCAAAACGGGTAATCTTCTACTAATAATCGGACATTATAAGTAGTACGTGTATATCTTCCCATATAATTTTAGCACTTTAATTTTGACATATATTGGAATAAATGACTGTCTTCAGATTTAAAGATTACGGGTTTATTGGTATTTTCAATTTATACATGTAATCTACTAATACAGGTTATATTTTCTAATATTCGCGTATATAATTAGTACGGGTCCCATACAATTTTAACGCTTTTATTTTGCATATATTGATTCAATTCCATATTTTTTTTTTATATTTGCTTACATAAGGGGTCCAAGATGTTTTATTCTTCAGATATGTCCATGAAGATAATTTTATATAGCGAGAACAGAGATTCTTAAACTTCTTTTTAGGAGCATTATATTAAATATTTTAACAGAATATTTTGATTAAACATGTCATTTAGTATACTATAAGAATTTGCGCATGATTATGAATTTCAAGTTTCTTTATATTATATACTCCGTACGAAGAACGGGTATGCTGCTAGTATGTAATAAAAGTTTGAATGTCCAATGAAAGAAAAGTGAGAAATTGTAACACGAAGAACCCAACTCTCCAACAAGCATTTAAAAGAAATGTATAAATCAGCAAATCCTCAATCAAATGGAAAAAATACAAATTTTGAATCATCAAGTTAAAGAAAATTATCAAAAATCAATAGTATGGAATCGATAAAAAAACAGATGAAAACCAAGCATTAATGCTATACACGTGGACAAGATCTAGTCCTAAAACATGGATTTGTTCACTTCTTCAAAATTCTTCCTCAGGTCCAATTGTTTTGTTGAAGCAAGCACAAATAATGCATATTTCTGAAGAAATAGATAGATTATACCTATAAACTATTTCGACTTGGACAATATACATAAAGAAAAAAAATAAAAGGAAATAAGAATGAAGAATACCTGGAATATAACACAACAAATGAACCTGTCGAACACGGGAACCAAAATGAAGTATATACATATACCCAGATTGATATATATATATACATATAATGTATACTATATATATATATATATATATATATATATATATATATATATATATATATAAAGTCAAAAGTTATATAAACTGTGTAGAACCATAAGAGGCCGTGGGGGGGTTGAGATCCTTACTTCCCGGTTAGAGCATTCTTGAGGTTCGCTGCAACCCTCCCGATAAGCAGACACTGCACACAGAAGGTCGTCCAGTCCAAAGTATACACCGAAAGAACAAAATCCGTATTACATTTAAAAAGCCCAATGCAAAATGAAAACCGTTATTATTGACTTTACCTATAACATGATAAAATATAGTATAATATAATCTGTACAATAGAACGAGACTAGTACTCGATCCATAATTATCTCGATCCATAAAATTTATGGATCGAGTTGGGGGATTTTATGGGTTTATATTATTGGTAATGGTCTCGTTCTGTTGTACTCGATTCCCGCCGCTGCAAATCTGACTCCGTGTTCACGAGTACGATTATGTTAAACATGTGGGTCCGTAAGTCCTTCTGAGAGGTTGGTGGTAGGGGAAGGAGGGTACGGTCCCTGTGAATGCCTCTTTCACTGGGCTCCGATCAAAATTGGGTGGCACTTCCCTGTCGTCCAAACAGTTACCTTACACCTTTCTGGTAGGTTGGATGGTCTGGGTCTCAACAACAACAACAAATTACTAAAGAAAACAATGATTACATAAATAAATAATAATTTTGCTATTTATTGGTACAAAAGTATCTACACTGTAGAGAAATAATAACGTTACACAAAGTTTACGATGCTTGTTCAAAATGGTTTCCATCCATGCCAAATATCCATTAAAGATAAGAGGAGTACATTATTTACCTATCATGCATTTCTGCGTTGCGCCATTTGCACTCTTGCACTTTACACATTTAATTTGTGATTAATCCCTCACCAAAGTTGTTTAAACATGTCTATGGGAATTTTTATGATAAAATGCTGAAATTTTGAACATCACCTTATTAGTATATGGGACACATTTTACTCATTGGAAATGTTTTTGTACGTTGTCCGTATAAAAATTTAAATTTTGTATCTCTTCAAATTTAATTCCATGAAAATTTTTATCAATTTCATAAAATTCTGTACCTTTTTTACGCAACTTTGTAATTTATTATATATGTCAAAGATCAATATTTAAGGAATAAACGACGAAGTCAATGTGTATGGAACACCCTGTATATATATATATATATATATATATATATGTGTAATTTCATTGAATTAGTCATTTTTATGAATTTGACGACATTTTCATCTACTTGGAAACTTTTATAAAAGTCGTCGAGTTGGCGATATTCCACTAAATTTGTCGCCAAAATTTCTCCAAGCGTTATGGACGAAAAAATAGGTTATTCGATTATTCTTAATTATTTATTTATTTCTGTCAGTGATACAAAACAGAAGCAGTCCAATTACAATGATCACAGTACAGGGAATCATATAATGACTAATGGTGTTCAAATACAAAACTATTGCCCAACAAATTTTCTCTCATGATTGGAAAGACCTACATCCACAAAAATGATGATAACAAATTTATCAAGTAATATTACACATATCACAATGGTTAATATATTTCAACACTTTACAACATAGTTGAAAAGCGTTTATGACTTTATTCATTCTGTCTGTCTGTCCTTTAACATGATAACTGCCGTAAAAATTAATTTATCAGAATAACATTTAGTATGTTGTTGAGACGGTCTATGGAACATATTGGAATATAAATGAATAACATCATCCAATTAGTTTTGAATTAAACTCGGATTGAAAAATTGAAATATATTAAACGGATACCCGTTGAAAATCAACGGTTTCGCAATAAGCAAGCCCCTGCATAATCTAAAATTTTTAATAATTCAAGTTTCACATTTATTCGACAAATTGAATATTGTGGTGTGCAGAACCCCCTAGAGAAGAAAATATTGGGAAAATTAATTTGCTCATTTATTCCTTTCGAATTATCTACTCGTACACCACATTAAAGTCAATCTCATTCCGAGGAATCCCTATTTTATTATTTCTCCTTTGGAACATTTTTCTGTGAAACACACCCATAAATGATCGTTTTCGAAAAACTCTGTCTTTGGTTTTTTATCAGATGATTGGCTCATATACAAAATATCAAGCCTTTATCACATTTAAAAGGAAGCGTGCATCATTTATTCGGAAAATCGAACATAGTAGTGTGTGACACCCTTTAAAGTAGCAAATATTGGAAATCTGAAATTTCACATTTTCTTCCTTTCAAACTATCTACACGTACACCAAATTTGAAATCTCTGTCCTTTCGAGAAGCATGTTTTTTCTATCACTTCACCTTTCGAACGTTTTTCTGTGTAGCACCCCGTTAATGAACATTTTTGTCACACCGTTTTCATCTTTGTTTTTTTTGTCAAATGGTTAGCCCATATACTAAATTTCAAGCCTCTTTCACAATGTAAAGGAGGCGTTTTTCATTTGTTCGGCAAATCGAACATTTTAGTGAGCGGCATCCCCTACAATAGCAAATGTTGGAAACTGAAACTGCACACTTTCTTCCTTTCCAAATTTTAATCCGTACATCGAATTTGAAGTCTCTATCTCAGCGAAGCATGCTTTTCTAGCATTTCATCTTTCGAATATTTTAGTGCGGAGTGTACACCCCCTTAAATATACATTTTTGAAAAACGCTATTCTTTTTGTGATTTCTATCAAATGATTCGCCCATATACCAAGTATCAAGCCTCTATCGCGTTTTAAAAGGGACATTTCTCCTTCATTCCGAAAATCGAACATTTTAGTGTGCGGTACCCCTTAAAAAACATAGTGTGCGGTACCCCTAAGTGTGCGGTATCTTTTAGTGTGCGGTACCCCTAAAGCATGCTTTCCCATCATTTCACTTTTCGAACGTTTTGGTGTGGGGCACCCCCTGTATAGAACGTTTTTGAAAAATTCGATTTTTCCAGGGGTTTTTATCGAACGACCGAGACGTGTACCAAATTGCAAGCCTCTATCTATTCGGGAAGTGCCTAAAAAAAGCGTAACAGTCAGACAGACGGACAGGAAATATTCAAATTACCCCATAAAATGTATTAAAAGAATCAGAAAAATATATTCAGTACTTTTTTTAAATAAGAAATAAAATATTAACTGCACCCATATTATATGAAGAGATCATGTGACCCACTTCAAAATAAAATATGGCATCCATCTTTTTTCAAAGTGTCAAAATCGTAATTTTAAAAATTCTTCTTAATTTATATAGTATTGCATCCACCCTAAAACTGCTTTACTTTTTGCGTAATTTTTCTGTATCTATATACTGCGCCAATATTTTTGAGTATTAATGATGTCCAAACTTTGATTATTTCTACAACGAATCCTAGAGAATGTAAACAAATCAAGCTGTAAGATGAGTTGTATAAGATTTGTTTAATTTTTTTCACACACAATTATTTAGCTCTAGAGTCTGGAATATAGTTGATATGAATGAAACATTAATTGATTTTACATCGAAAAGCAGACGATTTTATAATATTGCCTTTTGCGATGAAGTTTTAAGCATGGAGGTAAAAAGTAATTTTCCCTCCATGGTTTTAAGTTTATAAGTAAAATAATTTATTATAATATTGTGATAATTTTAAAAATATCACCACTGAATGAATGGAATTGAATAAAAGTTTATGAATGAAATATCGATTGCTTTTATACAGAGAGACAGTTGATTTGCATTTCGATGACGTCATTTGAATAAAGTTCATTTTTTATGAAGTTTTCAAATGTAATAAATTATTGTATTAGTGTGATAATTTTAAAAATATCACCGCTGAATGTATCCTATTGTTTAAATAAAATTTCATTGCAGTTGGAAAATGTTTCATAATCAATGCTTTATGCATGATTGATCTTTCTTGTTTTAATTTTATATGATTTAATGATACTTACATTTATTTGAAAAGTGTGCAATATCACTAGAAAGGTTCATGGTAGCGATCTAAAATCTGTGTCAATCGTTTTCTAATAAAGAATTAGAAAAAAAATATTATTTACACAACTTTATTAAAGATTTTGGTTTATATTTCCCGTATGCATTATGCTTTGTATAAGGAAAGTAGAAACGGAATTTTGAGTAGAAAAAAGTTCGAAAATTCTTCGATTTTGCCGGATTCGACGATTTTTCAGGTTGTTTCCAACGTTCCACCAGAATTTTTGTTTTGTGAGAAAGATGCACAGGGTACGAGTGCTGTACTGAAATTTTTGAGACGGGGCAGACGATATGAGCAAGGTATATATATAGGTTGAATATTTAAATTTGCACTCCCATATGTTTGCAGACGATAACTTGTTGCATCAATTACAATTTTAGCTATCGCAGAATACATTTTGAAAGAAAAGAAAATGAAGTTGACGCAAAAGCATCGAACTATGATTTTCTATGATTTTAAAATGGAGCTAAATCAAGAAGAATGTTTTCAGCGTCTAAAATTAGCATATGGAAATGATGCTCCATTTCATGTCACTGTATTCAGATGGTTTAGAGTTCAGAAGAGGTCAAACATCTCTCTTGCATGAAAAACACACAGGAAGACCTTTGTTAGCTGTAACCCTACAAAATGTGTAAGCTATTCGAAAAATATTAATCGATAATAATCGCCGTACCTACCAAATGATACAGAAGGAACTTAACATTGGATCCGCAAATATACATAAAATTATTAATGAAGAACTGCATATGAAAAAAATCTGATGTGGGCAGCACATGACTCCTTATATAATGCAATGAATTTACTATTTTTACAGTTAAAAAAAATTTATTCTTATAGTTGATACTTATATTCATTCCAAGATATTGAATTTTCTTCAATTAGTCGAAATTTCCGTTGATTTAGAGTCATATTTATCCATTAGGCGAGATTTTCGTTGATTTGGCAACATTTAAAAATGTCGCCAAGTTGGCGACATTTCACTAAATTCGTTGCCAAAATCTCGCCAAGCGTTATGGACGGATAAATAAATTATTCTTACAGCGGATAAATTACTATTGGCGTTCAAATAAAAAAGTATTACCCAAAGTTTCTTTTTAGAAATAAGTTATTCTTGCAGCAGAAAAAATACTGGCGTTCAAATACAAAAATATTACTCAAAGTACCTTTCCTCGTGAATGGAACGAGTTAGATAGATCCATGAGAATGTTGTCACGCAATTTATCGCATGATATTGCATATGAAGAGTGAACATGTTTCTTAACAATAAATATATTTTTTTAATTTATGAGATTTTTTGATAAATTTATTTTAAAAATGTGCAATATCTCGAGAACGGTTCTTGCTAGCATTCTAAAGTTTATGTCAATCGTTCTCTAAGGAAAAATTACACAAGAAATATCTATTTGCGTAACTTTATTGAAGATTTTGATTTTTTCAAATTTTCAATCGAAAATTTAGGGGGGTTCTGAACTTTCGATTGTGTTTTAGAACAATAGGTTTGCAGTATTCAAAGATTGTGATTTTTGTACCAAATTTCATTCGAATAGCGCCACTCGTTCGTGAGGTATCGTCCCCACAGTCTCATTGGCACAGACACACACACATACACATACTTTCACACACACACACACATACTTTCACACACACACACGCGCACAAACACATACTTTCACACACACACACACACACATTACATCAAAAATGTTCGATTCGGGATCAAGGATGCTAGAAACGTGGTCTTCCGTCGAAAACTCGAATTAGAATTTTCGACCCGGTCACAATACTTTCCTTATACATTTTGTATATAAGGAAAGTAAAAATTAGTTTGTCCCCGGGTTCCCCATAATTTAACAGAACACCAAAATTCGGAGCGTATCAGAATCAGAAAAATTACCCTAAAATTACTTAATTATGATGGACACCGCATTATTTCAAAAATCATTACTGGTGATGAAACGTACATACCGCCCATACAGCACACATGGCCCCAACTATGTTCTGTAGACGTCGGAATGATACATTAACGTTCCGTCACATTTGGGACGTTTATGGGCTGTCGCGGTATAGTCTCAATGGTACATTGACTTTTTCGGTTCTGTTGCGATGTCGCACATTTGTTGCTTTACAACATTGCAGGGCTGTTTCAGTGAGATATCGACACGATATTACATGTAATAATACTGGACTGTTTTTTGGTTGTTTTTACAATTGTTTCTCGTTTTTCGTAGATTAAGATTAAAATTCTCCACCAAAGACCAAAAAATAGTTGCTTTGGATCCCATTAGTTTATAGAGGGCCCTACCGTGTTTATATCACTACATATATTTCGCAGTTCCTATTATTAATATTAAAATTAGCAGAATTGCATTAAAATTCAACGAATAAACATTCACGGAAAAACATAGTTTATTCATAACCAACATATTGAATTATTGTTCTTTTAAAGTATAACACCAAATATGTTTCACTTAGATAAAATATCACGACACATTTTCATCTATTTTGCATTCTATATCATTCGCTATAAGAATTTTTAAAATTAGTTTGTTATAGGCTTTTAAACTTCTATTATTTTCTCATGTAACCGAGACAATAGAATAGACAGGATCTCGGAAAAGGGTAGAGGGGATGACAACTGAAACAGAGGGTCCAATATGGATGCCATAGAGAATTGCAGTAATTGTGAAGCCAATTGTGGGGTTACGACTTCCATTCCCACTACCTTTACACTACATCACTGTACCGAAGTTCCCCAAAAAAATAGTTTCAAATATTATAAAAATTGGGCTGAAAAAAACGATACCTTCCAAATATCACCAGGACATGCATGCACTTTTCTAAAACAAAGTAATATTATTTATTGATGATGTTTCAACTTTCTTTTTATGCCAAGGTGATTCACTACCTACGTCCCAACAACAAATGTCCGCCTTTGTGGATATCGCACGTGATGTTCTTTGCACATCGCACTGATGCATCCATGAGACATCGCAAAGTTTCATTGCCAGAACATCGTACTGTTACATTCAGGGAAAAACGCAATTTATACATAGCCAAAATATGGAATTCTTTCTCTTTTGGAATATTACACAAAACACATTTCATTTAGACAGCATGTCATTAAATATTTTAGTTTTTTTTTATTCTATCATTTGCTATTAGTATTTTTAAGAGTTAAATCGTCAGTCATAGACTACTAAAATTCAATTATTTTCTCAGGTCATCGAAACAATAACGTAGAATGGATCTCAAAATTGGGGGGGGAGGTGTTAATAACAGGAAGAGGGATTCTAGTGTGGAATGTATGGATGGCTTATTGTGAGGCTAATGGATGGATTATGGTCATGCTCCCCCTCCCCAACATACTTTCAGACTACGCCACTGCACACAAAGCTTCAATTATTATAGTGTTTATTGATCATGTCCCAAGAACGTCGTGTTATGGTACGGCCATGTTCTTCATACGTCCCAGCAACAGCCGAATGTTCGCCTTTGTAGACGTCGCATGTGATGTTCTTTGCACGTCGCATTGATGCATCCATGGAATATCACTCAGTTTCATTCCCTGCATATCGCATTGTTACAGTCATATAAAAACTTATTTTATTTAAATTTATACAGCCAAAATGTGGAATTATTGTTGCATAAAACACATTTCAATTTAACAGAATGTCATTATTCATTTCTGTTTATTTTGCATTTTATATAATTCACTATTGGTAACTTTAGGAGCAAAGTCCACGATTATATTCACAATAATGTTAGAAAATATCCGTATGTTACTCAAAAAATAACATAGGACGGATCACGAAGGGGAGGCGGGCGGCGGCAATGACTAGAAAAGGGATTCCAGTATGGATTGTATGGGTTTATTGTGAAGCCAATGGAGGGGTTACTGTCATGCTTACCCTTCCCAACACATATTCATACTACGCCACTGCACACAGAGTTTTTAAAGATGTTCACAAGGACAAGTACATTCTTTTGAAAGTCACTGGTATATGCATGCGACATCCCAAAAACAATTACTATAGTGTTTATTGATCATGTTCCATGAATGTCGCGTTATGGTAAGGCGATGTTCCACATACGTCCCAGCAAAAACCGAACGACCGCCTTTGGCTTCGTCACATGTTATGTACTCGTACTTTACACATCGAATTGATGCATCCAAGGGGCATCACAGCATTTCATTGCCAGAACATCGGACTGTTGCATTCATGGAAAAAGTTAATTTATGCATAGCCAAAATATGGAATTCTTCTTCTTATGGAATACTACACAAAACATATTTCATTTAGACTGAATGCCATTAAATAATTATGTTTAATTTTTATTTTGTCATTCGATATCAATATTTTTACTTTCCTTATATACAATAATGTATAGGGATAGCATTGTGACGGGGTTGAAAATTCGAGTTTTCGACGAGAGAGAATGTTTCAAGCATACCTGATCACGAATCAAACATTTTTGAAGTGATGTCTGTGTGAAAGTATGTATGTGTGTGTGTGTGTGTCAGTGAGTCTGTGGAGACGATAACTGACGAACGAATGGACCGATTTGAACGAAATTTGGCACAAAAATTTGAATCTGTGAATGCTGGAAGTCTATTGTTTTTATACGTAATCGAATGTTCAGAACCCCCCTAAATTTTCGAGTGAAATTTTGAAAAAATCATCAAAATATCTAATACAGTAGAGCAAATAGACATTTCTTATGTAATTTTTCATTAGAAAACGAGTGACATAAATTTTAGAACGCTAGCATGCACCGTTCTCGAGATATTGCACATTTAAAAACATATCAAAAGATCATATAAAATAAAAATATATATATTTCCTATTGAGAAACATGTTCACTTTTCATATGTAATACCATGCGTTAAATTTGGTGACATCATTCTCGTGGATCTAGCTCGTTCCATTCATGAGAAAATATACTTTGAGTAATACTTTTGCATTTGAACGCCAGTAGTCATTTATCTGCTATAAGAATAACTTATTTCTTTGTCCATAACGCTTGACGAGATTTTGGCGATGAATTTGGTGGAATGCCGCCAACTTAACGACTTTTTTAAATGCTGCTAAATTAACGAAAAACTCGCTAAATGAATAAAAAGGACTCTAAACCAATGAAATTGACGACTAATTGACGAAAATTCAATATATTGGAAAGCATATAAATATCTACTATAAAAATAATCTATTTTTTTTACTGTAAAGGTAGTAAATTCATTGCATTATATAAGGAAAGTCATGTGCTGCCCACATTTGATTTTTAAATGCAAAATCGTCAGATATAGAGTACTAAAATTCAATTATTTTCTCAGGTCACCGAAATAATAACGTAGAGTGAATTTCAAAAGAAGGGGGGGGGGGACATTGACAGGAAGAGGAATTCCAGTATATATTGTATGGAGAGCTTTTTGTGAGGCCAATGGAGAGATTATGGAGATTACGCAACAATTCGTCGCGTATAATTCGTCGCAGGATAATTCGTCGTGGACTCATTTCGTCGCGGACAGAAGACAGAGAAGGTAACAGAAAACAGCCACTATTCACCCATGAGATGTGAAATGACTTCCAGTCTGTAAATGACGAATTGGCAAAAACAAATAACTCTGTTGAAGGCTGCCATACATTATTTAGCACACTTAAAGGAGCACACCACTCCACAGGATACACATTTATAGACGCGCTGAAGAAAGACGAAATTCAAACACGTCACCGAATAAAGGAGCTTCATTGCTTGATTGTGGACTTCAAAGAAACGTTATTGCGATACGTCTAAAAGGTTTAAGAACATTGTCAGCGAGTTTTCCACCAGACCCGTAATTAATTACCTCAGAGCTATAGCGAAAACTTTTCAATTGCAGAGCTAAGGGTTAAACCTTTTCTTAACTATAACTCTCAAACAGTGGGAAAATTCACCAGAAAACAAAATCTAAAAAAAGAAAACAATATATAAGTGACCCAAATATGGGCACTACACCTAATATGGCCACTGCTGTAAAAAAGACACAGATATTCATCAATTATCAATCTCCGGTATCTTAAAAAGACCAACAGAAAAAAGGCTTTAAATTATCAAGCTGTAAGACTGGTAAAATCGCTTTTTCCAGAAAAAAATGTGCCCAAGCATAAAGCATCTGGTAAGTCCAAACGAGCAGCTAAGCCGAAATCAGCACCCAAGCTTAAACACAAGACAAATGTAATATCATCTGTTGCAGCTCAGCCGTCCTGTAGTGGTGTATCCAGCTCAAAAGAGTCCTGCTATTGTGCACTGTGTGGTCAAGAAAAACAATTAGACATGATACAATGTTGAAGACCCAGGCCACACGACCAACCCTAGGGTTAACGGTAGCAATATGTGTGGCCGGAGACATGATACAGTGATACAGTGTAATAAGTGCCGTGTTTAGGTACATGAAGAATGTTCTGGCCTTACAAGTAAGGAAACATTTTATATTTTTGTATGTCCATCTTTTGCCGACTCTGATTAAAGTTTTATGTTGATTTAAGGTTTTCTTAGCATAATTTTAAGGATGCCCATATTAGGTGCAAGAGTTCCAAATATGGGCATAGGTTCCCAACATGGATACTGTCCATTATTAGTACCTACCTGATGTTTTTAACTCAATTATCATCTTTTCCCTGTTACCCCCTGCAAGCAGAATACATCCACCAATTTTCAAATTTTCATCTGCTAAAACAAACACTATAATAATTAAAATGCTTAGGAATGCCCATATTTGGGTCACTTTCCTTATAAAAAAAGACAAAAGGCAAACTTTGCTAGCAAAAATTATTTTTAACTCCGCCATTGCCGATCCAAAGCCCGGTTGTGAGAGGAGGATGGAAAATGAGTATTTGTCTGTGTAACGCAACTATCATTGTAGAATTTTCACGCATTTATAAAAGAAAATTCAATTTGCGACGAAATTCTATTGCAACGAATTGAGATTGCGACGAATTATACGGCTACGAATTATGCGCGACGATTTAACCCGCGACAAATAGTAAGCGACGAATTGACGTGACAACGGTTATGATTATGGCCCCCTCCCCAACACACTTTCAGACTACACCACTGCACACAAGGCTTTTAAAGATGTTCATAAAGACAAATTTCTTCTTTCAAAAATCACAGAAGCATGCATGCGGCATCCCAAAACAATTGCTATAGTGTTTATTAATCATGTCCCAGGAACGTCGTGTTATGGTATGTCGATGTTCTACATACGTCCCAGCAACAACCGAATGTCCGTCTTTGTAGACATCCCATGTGATGTTCTTTGCACATCGCATTGATGCATCCATGGAATATCACACGGTTTCATTCCCTGCACATCGCAGTGTTACAGTCACGAATAAACGCGATCTATATAAATTTATATAAAACCAAAATGAAAAATTATTGTTGCATAAAACGTATTTTAATTTGACCGAATGTCATTATATACATTACTGTTTATTTTGCGCTTTATATAATTCACTAATCGAAACACCAACTCATAGTAGTTCTCGAATATAGTAGATCTCGAATAGTAGATCTATTTGACGTTCCAACGCGTCAAGAAAGTAAAGTACGGGTCTTGAAAGATGACCACAAAACAGCAATGGTGAATATACAACGAGCAATGAAAAAAAAATAATATATGCCATGTTCTTCAGAAGTACAGGTCTTGTAAAAGCCATAAAGCTAGAGGGACGGAAAACAGATACAGCTGACTGGAACATCACTAAGTGTCTTCCAAAAATTCCTCAGGAAGTGAATGTTAGTGGACTCATGCCTCACCATGACAGTGCATCTTCGCATTAAGCAAGAAAGACAGTTAAATTTCTGGAATAAAAAACATCAAAGAGATAGAACATCCACCCTATTTTCCTGATCTTGCTATGTGTGACTCTTAGCTATTTTCTAATCTAAAAATAATTTATGCTTAAAACGGTTCCTGGAATTTCGAATTCTTTCCTAATGTGTTTTTGAAAAAAAAATCTGATGCGGGCAGCACATGACTTTCCTTATATAATGCAATGGATTTACTACTTTTACAATTAAAAGAAATGTTAGTCTTATAGTAGATACTTATATTCTTTCCAAGATATTCAATTTTCTTCAATGAGTCGTCATTTGCATTGATTTAGAGTCATTTTTATCCATTTGACGAGATTTTCGTTAATTTGGAAACATTTAAAAATGTCGCCAAGTTGACGACATTCCGCTAAATTCATCGCCAAAATCTCGTCAAGCGTTATGGACGGACAAATAAGTTATTCTTACAGCAGAAAAAATACTGGCGTTCAAATACAAAAGTATTACTCAAAGTATCTTTTCTCGTGAATGGAACGAGTTAGATCCACGAGAATGATGTCACCAAATTTATCGAAAGATATTACATATGAAGAGTGAACATGTTTCTTAACAGTTAATAATTTTTTTCATTTATGAGATTTTTTTATAAATTTATTTCAAAAATATGCAATATCTCAAGAATGGTTCATGCTAGCGTTCTATATATGTCAATCGTTTTCTAAGGAAAAATCACAAAGAAATGTCGATTTGCGTAACTTTATCAAAGGTTTTGATTTCTTGATGATTTTTTTTCAAAATTTCACTCGAAAATTTAGGGGAGTTCTGAACATTCGACTGTATTTGAAGACAATTGGCTTCCAGTATTCACGGATTAGGATTTTTGTACAAATTCTCCTTCGAACCGCTCCATTCGCTTATGAGATATCGTCTCCACAGACTCACTGACACACACATACATACTTTCACACACACACACAGACATCACCTCAAAAATTTTCGATTCGTGATCAGGGATGCTTGAAACGTGCTCTCCGGTCGAAAACTCGAATTTTCGATCCCGTCACATTACTTTCCTTATACATTATGTTTATAAGGAAAGTAATAAGTGTTACAGCCAACAATTTGCAATGGTGGGAACATGACCCAAAAATACGTTTGTATTTCTTTTACAATTGTAGAATGTATGATAACTTAATGAAATTTCTTACATGAGCAGACGATGATTTTGTTAAATATTTAGTGAAAGATGATGATATAAAGTTACAAATTTTACATGAAGTGAAACCCTGTTTTATTCAGGAATTTGCACCAACCATAGAAATTTTACATTTCATTTTCTACCATATATTTGAAAGTAATAGAGGAGGGGGGGATAGTCGTCAATCTGTATTATGGGAATTTACCTTAAGAGATGTCGCTTACGCAATGGGCAGTCAATAGAATGACAATTTTCTAAGACAATCGGATTCCATGGGTCTGTCACTTGGCTCTTGCATACACCACTTCCAAGACTATATTAGGGTTTCAGAACTTTCATACTGCCATCTTTGGCCGATAATTGCATAAATTTCTCAAAGAGTCCATATTGGAAAACAAAATTTTGCACTATGTTTCCTCCCCCCCCCCTCACAAACGAGTCATTTGGTTAACCTACAAATTTAGATAACGTGCTTAGGATTTTGTGCCACTGCAACGGGCATAGCTTTATTTTAAGATTAAACAAAATAATATTATGGATTTAAAATCCGAAAACAGTTTCAGGAAATTATGAAAGAGCAAACACATCAGAAGGAGGCAATCAAGCATCTATTCACATATGTCTGCCAAGCAAGATTGCCAACAGGCAAATCTTTCTGAAGAATTTGATGCATTCTTTTTTTTTATCACTCTATATATATTGTTTTACATATGTATTAATTCTAAAAGCTTTCTTTCTGTCTCATGGATCACGATAAGTAACATTTCGAAGGAATTTGTGAATTTTAAATTTGCTTAAAAAATGTTTGAAAAATTAGGTCCCATAGGGTTTAATGTATTTCATGTTTTCAACCCGGGTTCAATAAAAAACTAATTGGGTGATATTATTTATTTATACTCCCATAGGTCCCACAGAGCGTCTGAAAAACATACTAAAATTTTATTTTGATAAAGTCATTTTTACGGCAGTTATCGTGCTAACGGACAGACAGACAAACAGAGAGAATGAACAAAGTCATAAACACTTTTCAACTATGTTGTAAAGTTTTAATAAAAAATAACACCAAATTAAGGAATACATAATTAACATAGTCTAATGTATATTTATTAACAGATGTTATGAATATTTTGAATTGTCAATTTATATTTGTATTTCAAACTAATTTCATTTGTAGTCATCCAGAAATGCGACAGTCATCCACAGCGGCTGTATAAATATTTTCAAAGTAAACAAAATCTTCACATGTATCCTATTGTTATCACTATACGATAAATTCGAAGTGTTTTACTAGTACCATTTATTTGTGTATAACGTACTTAACGTGTACGTATAACGTGTACGTAACTCTGGGTTCATGTATTGACTACATTTTTATCACATATTCCGTACAGATAATCTTGGTTAGAATATTTGAAATTTCGAATAATTTCAGTTCCAATCATGTAAATTTAGACGTTAATTATTTATTTAAAATGTAACTTTATAACATCATTTATGTATGAAACAAATGATAAAACCATCTACATTTTAATAAAACTGGCATGATAACATATGTGCTATATGAATGAAGGTTAAAAGAGACGCATCGTTCTAATCAGCAGTGTGGCAGCAAACAAACCAGTGTCATACAATTAGCAAATTACAATATATCCTATCTAGTTATAATTTTGAGCATATGGTATCTTAATTAATAAGGAGGTATGCCTGTCTGTGGTTATGTGTATGCAGTCTGTTGTGCCAAGTCTAAGCGTTGTATAATTATAATTTTTTTTTACACAGGTACTACTTGACGGAGTTACTCATTTTTAATTTCGAATTATGTATTTAGTTATTTTATGCTTTAGACCTATACACAAATCCATTCTTTAGCGAGTTAAAATATTAGGACAGAATTTCCAGAACATCATCTTAAAGATCAAAAAGTCATATTTTAAAAAAAACTATGAACGGAGTACAATGAATAGACAAATTATAATAAATTCTTAAAAAATAAATACTTTGCAAAAGTTTTAAATTTCTCCGATATTTATATATGCAAAATTTGACATTCCTTCCAATCACCATATTTTAACAGCAGCACCTAAATATATCATAAATTACTCCGAAAAAATATCGTAACCTATCAGTTGATTAATCAAACAAATTTTACCCAGCTATGTCATGCATTTTTTGAATGAATCGAACTCATCTTGAACCCTCCTGCCGAAGCTCGTCTATCTGTTGAAACCATCCCCCACGCGTCGGGAATCGTGCTCTTTTTTCCGGCTGCTCTTCCACTGACACCACTTTCCACAGAGCTGTGTCTGGAATAAGAGTTATTGTCAGAGCCATTTACTTCCTTCAACGTTTAAATGAACGGTGTGTTTAATATACGGTCAATTGTCATTCTCATAATTTTTATTTTGCAGAGAGCATTTTAAAACATGTTCTTGGTAAGGGGTCGAGAGTTTAGGATGTTATTGAATTTCGAGCTGCAACTAGGATAGAAGATATTGTTGTACCCAACGATGAATCACATATTAAGACATATTAAGCATCACGGTAGCGGACTAAGGTGTAAATAGGTTATTGAAATGTAAGTGTGTAGTCGTGCAAGAGGTGACTAACATTTTTGAAAAAATTAATGAATTTAATTTATTCCCTCTTTAAATCCCGGGCAAAGCTTATATAGTTTGTAGTTGTCATGCAATTCCATGATGATTCATGCATTTGTTCTTGAGTGATAGTTTCAACACCTCATTAACACATAGACACAAAGACCAAACACATTGCCAAAAGTTTTCGGTCTCAAAATAAAATTTCCCATTATAATAGGTCAAGTTGTTGAATAAAATTCCACACGTGTATTAGAATTATATATCGTTAACATGCTGTATGATGAACAAAATAAAAACTTATACACGTTGAATCATGCTAAATTAGATAAAGAATTTTATTAATAATTTAGAGAATAAATATACAATTCAGTGTCTCATAGACACAACACAATGATTAAGCATACAATTTATCAATCTTCTGAATGTCAATGCTGGTGGCTCTCTGCGTCTGGCCTAGGTACTTCGGATCGACATTTTTGTTGTAAATCTCAAAGGCAGGCAGGCCACTTTCTGGAGCGTTCATTTCATAATGCATCACAGAGTAGTAATCATAGTCTCCGAGTATAATATAATCTTCATAGCTACCCTTTTCATATTGAGATCTCCACTCTGTAAGACAACATCATTTGAGAAAACAATCGTAATACTATTATAAATACAATGGCGAAGCATAAGCATTGCTTTTTTTACTGTTCGCACATAAAGTAACTTTATTTTTTTTGTAATAATTCGACGATGCAATTCGTATTAAATAATTTTAAGTAAATATAAATAAATCGAAATTATTTTTTTATTTACGATTTAAACTCTGTGAAAATAACGCTAACATCCCTTCTGAATCATTAAGACAATGATCGAATGTACTGTGCTTTAACCAAGGAATTTGATACGAGATAAAACTCTATACTTAAAAATACAGTAAATAAAATAATTAAAAATACCGTAATAATTTGAGAAATATATCTAGGTGTCGCTAGTGTTATTAAAGTATGTTATTAAAGTAGTTATTTCATTTCTGTTTGCTTTTATTAACACTTTACAATATAGTTGAAAAGTGTTTATGACTTTGTTCATTCATTCTGTCTGTCTGTCCGTTAGCACGATAACTGCCGTAAAAATGACTTTATCAAAATGAAATTTTAGAATGTTTTTCAGACGGTCTGTGGGACCTATGGGAATATAAATGAATAATATCACCCAATTAATTTTGAATTGAACCAGGGTTGAATAAATGAAATACACTGAAACCTATGGGACCTAATTTTTCAACCATTTTTTAAGCGAATTTAAAATTCTCAAATTTCTTCAAATTTTAGGAAATAGTCAAATTATCCCATGAAATATATAAAAAAAAATTCAGGAAAATATTTCAAGTAGTTTTGTACATAAAAAGTATTTAATATAAGAAGAAAAACAAATTCAATTAAATTCTGACTCTTAGTATATCCTCCAGAAAGAAAAAAGAGATATATTATGTAATAAATATATTTCCAAGAGTTGAATTATTTATATGTAAGAGGGGTTTCACATTTTAAAATAAATATGGTAGATAACAATTGTTTCAAATTTTTAAATAAAATAAATTATTAAAGTATTGTGATGAATGAAACGACTGGAAAAATGTTTTTGAATGAAATACTGCTTTTATAGAGAGGCGATTTATATTTCGATGACGTCATTTGAATAATCTTTTGTTTTCGATG
Organism: Amaurobius ferox; assembly: GCA_951213105.1. Classification (NCBI taxonomy): domain Eukaryota; kingdom Metazoa; phylum Arthropoda; class Arachnida; order Araneae; family Amaurobiidae; genus Amaurobius; species Amaurobius ferox. Next base: position 19,527,967 of record OX578149.1, read on the forward strand.
AAGTTTTCAAATATAATAAATTAATGTAGTATTGCGATAATTTAAAAAATATTAGCGAGGAATGTATCGCATTTCACAGATGTTTATATAAAATTGCATTGAAGTTGGAAAGTGTTTCATAATCAATACTTTATGCATGATTGATCTTTCTGGTTTTAATTAATGTTCCTAATTAGGAGAAGCAATATGTAAATTTCCGTAGTTGTAGAATAGTGCACAAAATATACGGAGACAAAAATAAATTAAAAGTTAAAATAAATTTAAATACTTATCTATATTTTTTTATTTTTTGAGTTCTAATTTGAAATGCACTAATAATTTATTTCTGTAAAAATAATTATATTAAAATTTAGTAGTTTATTATCATTATATTAGAATTTTAGTAGTTTATTGAGAATATCTGCTGCAAGGGGACAATCAGTCAATAACACCGCACAGTCGATAAACCGAAAACTGAAAAAAATCGAATTATTTAAGAATCCATGCTATTCGGGGGTTATTTATTTTGAGAGCGTTGATTTTAAACAAATATTCGGCTACTCTATACTAACTGCCAAATGTCAGTCTGTCCGTCACGCTTTTTTATGCACTTATGGATAAAGCCTTTCAATTTGGTTCACGGGTCAGTCACTCGATAAAATCCGCTGGGAAATTCGAATTTTTTTTATCTGTTTAGTAGAGGGGTTGCTACACACCACCAATACGTTCGAAAAGAGTAATGATAGAAAATATTATTTTTCGATAAGAATACCTGTTGTTAGAATCTTCAAAGTTAGTGTGTTTCAGTTTTCCAATCTTATTTACTTTAGAGGTTGAGAACATCAAAATGTTCGATGTTTTGATAAAGATCTCCTTTAAAATGGTCCTATAGAGTTCGTTCCAAATCGTTGAAGAAATGGAATGATAGAATTACATACTTTCCGATGAGATACAGAAGTTAAATTTGGTGTAAAATTAGATTGTTAGATTATTCGAAAGTAGGAAACTCTCAAATTATGTTTTCCAATATTTGCTACTTTAGGGGAGCAGCATATCAAAATATTTCAATATTCGAATAAGATGGAACCTTCGTTTAACTGAAATAAGGATTCTACATTAAGTGTAATTATAGATTATTCGAATGAAAGAAAGTGTACAATTTCTTTTTTTTTTATCATTTTTTACGTTGGGTTTTTGGTTTGCATAATAAATGAGAAACTTCTTCTTTTTAGTGAGATAAAGCACGTTCAGCGAGTTTGAGATAAAGCCTTTCGATTCGCAAATCAAGTTACGCGGTTAATGAGCGCCTGCTAATGGAGGGTGAAGATACGCGTTTCTGTGAACATCAGCGATCATGAGATACGTATGTGGTCATGTGCGCCGTCCAGATTGAATGAGTTAGTTAAGCAAACTCTAGGACTGGGGAATGTCAGTTAACAAATAAGGTACCTAATGCATGATTTACGCCTGCTTAGCAGTCGGCAGAAAAGTGTTCAGGCGGCGGAAATAGGAGAATCAAAGGAGACAAAACGAGTTAAGGGAGTTGCGAGCGCAGCAAGCAACGGGTGGAACACACTAGTATTTGAAAGAATCACAATTTTTGAGGTGTGCTTATTGTCAGACCGTTGAATTTAAACGTATATACAGCTACTAAAAAACTAATTACTTTCGGGAATGTTTTCTTCAATGACTCTGACGAAGTAGTCTCTGTCAGGACGGTTGTGCTCATGCTGTATTCCAGATGCGTGGATGAACTCGTGATGGATGGTACCAGTTTCAAGGCAATCGCTTTTATTTAAAGAAACGGTTTGCTGATTGCCTAATCGACCCAAATTGGAGTAACACCTGAAACAAGATAATATGATTTGAATGGCATTTAAAATAAAATGGGGGACAGCACATGCATAGAAGAGATATCGATATTTTCCATTTGAGTTCACTGATATACTGACGGGCGCCAAGACTTGTGTTACCGGGAGGGCGGGGATCTTGCATTTCTTTGAACAACCTGTTATTACACAGGGCAATAAAGATTGCCCACATAATAACACCATATCGCACATAATCATTAACACAATATATATATATATATATATATATATATATATATATATATATATATATTAAATAATTATAATGATTTTTGTTAGCCACTATATATATATATATATATATATATAGTGGCTAACAAAAATCATTTTAATTATTTATTAATTATATAAATAAATAAAAATGTTAAATAATAAAATAAGCTAAAAAAAATTAGAAAAATTCAAAAATTGCAACTTTAGGCAGTTTGAAACTACGATTTGAGAGCTCTTATAATGGTGTATAGTGGCATTCTCGTTTATCCATTTCCTCTATGAATCCCTTGTGTAGTAAGAATTTTCATCTTTGTTTCATGTTCATATTCTGAATTGCTTATACGAGTAATTGTCCTGTCTCCTGTTCTGATTCACTGGACGGGTCTAGTAGTGTTGATGTGAACGTTCGTACTGCCTCCCTGGTTGTATTTCCACATGTTAATTCCGGTGCTTCTAGATATTTCATTCTGCTGAGGTTGATCGTGTATACACGTGGTTAAGGAAGAAGGATTCATGCTACATGATAATAGCAAGTTCTTTAATGTTTCTTCATTTTTTCATCTTTTGATGCCTGTAGTCTGAGTTTGGGCATTTATAGTAATGTAATATTGCTCAATCTGAAACAGGCATTTGCTTGGGTTAATTAGAATGAAATACTCAGACCTGAAGATGAATTTAATTCTGATTAATCATCAAATTTGGGCCGGTGCTGTTCTGTGCTCTTATCGGCAATATGGTCGTGGTTTTGCTTCCAGGTCAAAATCTCAACACTAGGGGGCGTTGCTGAGAAGAAACAATGCGAGGTAATAATTGTGAAATGAGATACTTTGTTTCAGCCTGATTTACAGCTGCAAGTGCTCTCTCAATGTATCTACCACCACATTCTAGTACTGAGTGCAGCACGGCTGATACAGCATATCAGCGGGAATGGCTACTACCTCCTGCCGTAAGGCGTCTTTCAGTGCTGGTAAGGACTGGGGCTTTCCTCTATAGACCCGTGATTTTAGGTTTCTCCACAACCAGAAATCACAGGGTGTGAGGTCTGGGGGTCTCGCAAGTCATTCATATATGGTATGCCTGCTCAGTAGGCGATCGGTGCCAAACGTTGACCGTAGCAACTCCATCCTTTGACGTGCCGTGTGGAGTGATATTCAAAAATGTTTTTGTCTGATCCTAATTTTGCGTTGCGTGAGCGATATGCATAAGTCACCTCCATGGCTTTTTCTGAAGGGGCGTCCCCTTGTGTCGAGAATTTGAACACTATTTTTTCATGCCATACAAAATCCCCCACCACGGTGAACCGCATGCCTCTCCGATTCATAGATATTTTTTATAGTGTTTTACTTTTGCTCCGAACTTTTGAATCATCCTGTATATATATATATATATATATATATATATATATATATATATATATATATATAATATACTACCATACACATAGCAACATAATTTCAAAAACGTCCGATTCGAGTTTAGGGATGCAATGTAGGGAATGTATGGGGTGAATCGGACAAAGTCCATACTTTCTTTTAAAAAACCGAATTAAAAATGTGTGAGAAAAATTCTTTATGCAAATATTTGAGAAAGTGAAATTTAAGTTATAGCAGCACAGAGAGAAAAATGCTAGTAAATAAAATATCAAGATACCTAAGCAAGAGAAATCTTAGCTATAAATAACTGAAATAGTTAGTGAAAGTGTAGAAACACCACTTCTTAAAATTGATTGATGTTAGAAACAAGTATCATTTTTCATATGATATTTGACTTATCAATAAATTTTCTGGAATTCGATTCATATTTTTAAAATTTTATTAGTTTTTAAAATATTTTTTAGCTTTCCATTCCCAACATTTCTTTCTTTCTTGGTTTTTGAAAATATCTTAGAACTTTTCTAGTTTGTGATAATGTTAAGAACTTTCTTAGTTTCTTGAAAAACTTATAGAAATTTCTAGGTTTCTTAAAATATTTTAGCAATTTCTTAATTTTTTCAAATTTCTTAGAACTTTCTGTAGTTTTATGAAAAAAATTTAGAAATAATATTTAAATTCTTGAAATATTTTCCGAACTATCTCAGTTTTGTAAAAAATTCTTAGAAATTTTTTCAAAAGTGAAACATTTGTAGGAAATTCTTAATAAACTTCTATAATTCTATGAACTTTTTTAATGCGAGTCTGGGCAATATTAATTTATTATACGTCAACCAATAGATATTTACTTTAAACGTTATCATAAAGACAGAATAAATCAGAAATTGCTGAGCGTAGTAGCATTGCTTCATGCTAACTCATAAATTCTACAAATTCTTAAACACTTCATTACTATTTTGCATAAAATTTCTTACCCGCCTCCGTTTATAATGTATACGTAGTCTACGTCAGTGGGTTCATATCTACGAATTTTCAAGTTCGTCAGCGAATTGCTTAAATCTTCAAGAGCCATGTAGATTATATTTTGTTGATCTTGGCCTAAGAAGGTAAAAAATACGTTAATTGCTGGCATGATACACACATACATACGTGAGTTAAATAGTTCAATCGCTGACTTTCTTATATAAATGAAATACAACGTCTCATTAAGTCACTGAATCACACGATCATCACAATATCGACGTTACACCTGGAGCTAGAAACATGATTCTATAATAGGTTTGTTTCTCCCAGCTTCTAAGTAATACACTAAATAAGGACATTTCCGTATTTCATGAGTGGTTGAGAAACAATAGGGGTTATATAACCGAGGACCGTACTCATTGTATCACTTTAAACCCTTAGTAAAAAAATCTGAATTTTTCACGAATTTTGCTCGTGAGTCATTTATAAACACTAGAAAGATATTTTTCCGTAACTTAAAATGGTGCAAAGTGTAGGATGACCAAGAGACAAGATCATCGTGTCTGTGCAACTCACCATGCCAGAAAAATGACATTTTAAAGGAATGTTTCTCAAGAGTAGCTGGTAAAATCTGATCAACAATTTTGAAAAATCACAAAATAAGGGTTAGTATTTCACCCACTAAAGATAATTTAGTTTTTTCTTTAATTCATTTACTCAAATATTTAATATTTCTCAATTCCAAATAGAATTACAAAATAGTTAATTTTCATTTATTGACTGCTCTTTTTATATCCAAAGCCACAAATTACAATTAAAATTTGATACAATAGCATTCTAAATCACAACTTAAGTGTGATAAAATTTTGTAGTGTAGAACATCAGATTACAGATACATAGTTTTGATGTGAATAACACCTTTTCTTGGGGTATCTGTGGCAGACATTGGAGCTTCACTAAAATTGTAAACAGTTTAGACGCAAATTTCTCTGAATCTAATAGAACAGAATATAAATAATTTTTGTTTCTTCAGATATATGAATATTTTAATTATTTTCACTAATTTAATATGTTGACCTTTTTTTCATTGTAAAAGAAATTATTTGTCTTAGAGAGTGTTTTTTTTCTTATTTTCACTCGAAATATTTTAAAATTTAAAATATCGATAGAAATAGTAATCGACGAAAATGTGTGCTAGAAAATTTTGTTTCTAATTCTATTTTTATTGTTAACAATATTAATATATGTTTCGAGTTATTGTCAAGTAAAATTGAAGAATTTTTATGGTTTTCAAGTTCATAATGCATATATCTAAAAAAATAAAGCGTTAACAATAAACAAACATTTGTAGCTTTTTGAAAACCCTACAGTTGTATATAATAGGATTTTGTATCCAACTCTTATTTGTAGAAATATAGTGGTTAAAATGTCAATATTTTTGTATTATAATCTGAGGTTTTCAATTGTTGTCAAAAATCTAGCAATTAGAACGTTGCGATTAAAAAAGTTCAACCTGTTTATTTCCTCCTTGATGAAATATTTAAAATTTTTCTTTACCGCAGAGTATCATTTACCTATGTGTTTTTAATTTTATAATTTCTGAAACAAATTATTTTAAGTTTGAATAAATTTATCAACCTCTTAATAAAACAAATAAAATAATGCATCAATAATTAATATTGGTTCTATAGTTACGGCTTTAAGGTCTAAACGACAATTGTAAAAATTGACATATAATTTTTTTTTCTCTTATGCCAATCCACCAATTGTAATATTATATGATTCTTTTATCCCAGCATTGTAAGAGTAGTATAAAAAAAAAGAGAATCAAAATTTTAAATGGCTATATTTAACATTAGATATCACTAAAAATCTAGACAGTTAGATATCATTGAAAATTACGTTAGATATCACTGATGTGTATCACGTTAAGAATAAAATCCATTTATCAACTGCGGATTCGAACGTGACAAATTAGCGCAGAAGGACACTACCGCGTTCCAAATATTATTTCGTAGAGCAAATACTTTTTGTTTTAATACTGCCCGTGAAGAGCACATTTAATTAATAACATTGTTTAATCCTTTAACAGATGTGATCTCTAAAGTCAAACAGGCTTTGCTGCGAGTTTAGAGATCGCCTCTTTTTCACAACGCTGGATGACAAATTACGATAATAGGAGCCACAAAATGTGCAAAATTTTATTCAATGGCCACCACTTATTAAATTTAATGATTTCCTGACTCATACATTTTGTGGATCTACTATAACACTGTTAACAAATAAAATTCAATTAAGTGGAGGTAATGTAATCAATATATCCTGGCATCTTAAAAATAATTAGTATTACTTACTGAAATCGTCTGGGTTGATATAATATGGAATAACGTTATTACGCCATTTGCTATCTCGGTACTTCAAGAAGTTATACCCTTGACGAGCCTATAAACAAAAGTATATTGTCAATATTTAAATATAAAAATTAATTAAGTGGGTTACCGCTACGAAAACTTAAAAAAAACGATAACAACATATTTCAGAACTAATATCTTTTCAGATATTCAAATGTCCGTTAAATGTTCAGACTTGAATACAAAACCAAATGCGGATTCAGAAAATTTTGAGAGGGCGTTTAAGATCATGTGATTGATTATATTTATATTTTCAAAATCGCATATTATCACAATATTAGTAATTCTTTAGAATAACATAATGTAAGCGTTTATTATATAGAGTTATTATTCATTTCATTTAAACTCTTTTAAATTGAAATAAAAATAAATTACTATTTTACTTAACAATTATTTGTAATTTCCAATCATGTTCCATCGCAAATTTGTTCAACATATATTCAAGATGAATATCTTGATTTTGTGGGTATAGCATGGCATGTACACATGTATACCTTGACATGTGTACCATGGCTCTGTGAAAGATATTTAGGTTTACCCACATACTTCGTTGGCCTGTAAAATTTAGTTGATGTACATTTTACACTCATTCTTTTTTACCCCCCTGTGTTTCCACACTACTAAAACGTCTCTTATCTCTTCCCTGTGTTATGAATTCAAGTCGATCCTTGGAATTGCTTGACAAGTTATGTTTCATTGGTAGCAATTCCATAGGACCAATCCTATTATTTATACTTTTGCCATACAGCTAAAATTGAATTCCCTTTAGCTCACTATATTAAAAAAAGTAGCCGCGGCCGCCACTGCTGTTAGAAAAAATTCTCGTTTCCGGAGATTCTTTGCTTTGTACTGCCCGCAAAAACTATTTCATGTAAAAATATGAAGTTCTGCACACTTATAGAAAAAACTTTGGGACATATGCTGAAATAAACATGTTTTATATAAATAAATTGCAGTTTAAGAAATAATTAATGTCAAAGTCAAACACAAAATATTTGAGCACGATCATGAATTCTTGCAGGCAGGTGTCCAATTTTGTACATTTTTACAGGACGGAACACTATTTTGTAACTTCGATATAGTTTTTGAGATATTTTACTTATTATGCATTTTTGAAGGGAATTTTTTTTCTTATAAAGGAATTCAATTTTAGCATTCCTTTGGCTAAAAAAAGTACTTGCTTTTACTCCCTGAGGAAAATATGTAGGGATTGAAATTAGAATTTTTAGGAGAAGCGAGCGCAACGAGTAAGAGGCAAAGTCTCCCGAAGGGGTTGGCGAAGCGTAATGAGCAGGGAGCAGAGCCCTTATTTTAAAAAATTAATGCGTCATGAGCAATTCAGGTCTACCACAATTCTTAATTCATGTTGTTAAAAGTACCAAGTGTCGTCAAATATGAAACACGTGGCGAAACGTATTGAATGTCGTCAAACATGAAATATATAGCCAAAAGTAATTATTGCCAGAGTTTTCAGTCGATCTGGACTCTGTATAGCGAGTTTTGGGTCATTTAAAAAAAAAGTACCATATTGCCAATTTTATTTTATTTATTTTTCTTTCTCATTCCCTATTCTTTCATAATTCATCCCAGTCCTCCGAATTTCACACTCACTTCAATTCAAACACTCTCGATGCTGATGACGTTACCAATTCTGTAAATCGATATTTTTTATTTGTATCCGAGATATATTTTCCGATAGTTAATGCAAGATATTTTCAAAAATAAAAATGAGGTTTCTTACTTGTTCAGTCTGTTCTCGTGTCAGTAGAATATCTCCTAGTGGCGACACTGAAATTATGGAAAATATATTCATCATTAGTATATTGTATTTTTAATATTATAAAATAAAAGTATATTAACAATTGAAAAATGCATCTTGTTAAGAAATTTTCTAATGTTAAACTTCAATTATACTGTGAGAACAACGTTGGTCTAACAGTTAACATGTCTCATCTGTAATATTTTGTATGACATTTAAAAGACATTTTTTTATTAAGCATACACCGTTATATTTATTTATTTATAAACAGACCGCTAAAAATAAATGTAACAGTCTGTTTATTTATAAATAAATAAACAGTCCGTTATATTTTATAACCATTTTACCAGATATGGGCACTTTCAAATAGAATATTGGTCTCTAAATGTCACATCAAATAACTAAATAAAAATTTTGAACAATTTTCTGCATATTAAAATCACTTTCAGAATTAAGCACACAAATGTCGCACATTTTTGTATATTTCAATATTCCTTTGTATCAAAGAATAATTATTTGTACCAAGGAATATTCCTTTGTATCAATATTCCTTTGGACCAAGGAATGAGCGAAAGAATAATGGCAGGCAAAGACATATACTCTTTCGTTTCCTAAATTTAAGAGATACAATCTGAAAATGAGTGAGTATAATGAATATAAAAAATTAGTGTGTGTAGACCGCACATACAAACGAATCACATCAAAAAGAGAAAAGGGGTAAAATTGTATTTAGTTATCTCCACGAACCACATTTTTAATGAAGGTCAATTCTTTGATTTAAAAGATTGAGATTGAATTTTCGTCTTTAAATATTTTGATCAAATGTGATAACCCAATAAATCCAATAAATGCGCAAAAATGTATACTTATATGAGAAAAATTAAGATGAATAAATTAAAAGTAAAAACTTTGTGGATTGTAAAAAAATGTATGACTTAGTTTGGAAAAATATGCTAGTTGTAAAATATAATGAGTACTTCTCGTTCTTCTTGGAGTAACGCTACAGTTACCGCTACTGCACTTTTGGGTAGCAATGAAAGTATTCTCCATTCCAAGAAAAGGAACAAGATTGAACGTTCATGTATGTACTTAACTCTGAATTGTTAATCAAATAGAATTTTAATAATAATAATGCTAATATCGAAATAGTGGACGAGGATGTCAATACAGAAGGAGACTTCGTAGAATTATGTCCCATAAAATCGCAAACATTGCATTGAGTTACAAATTAAAATGTTCCAGAATTTACTTACCATTAGATAATCTAGAGTTCTCAGATAGTTCTGTAATATAAAATAAGAACATTTCATTAAAACTAGTATCCTTTAAATATTCAATTAAAATATAGTACACAAATTATATAAATGCACATACATACATAAACAATTTACACTAATGGTATATCTGAACTACTATGTGAAGTACAAATAAAAGGGCATTTATTTATTGCACAATATTAATTAAAGGAAGATAATAAAAGAGAAATGTTAGTACTACATGTTTATCATTATCTTTGCAGTATTTTAAATTTCTTAAATCTCATCGTTATTAATTAGAATGAGAAATCAAAGCTATCCTTAATTGAAATAATGTTATAACCAGAAAGATTACACATATATTTTTCTTAAGAAAATATAATAAATACATATGCTCATAATAATAAATTTCATTAATTTTGAATAGTATACGTATTTAACCACTAGCTGCATATCCGTTCTTCGTACGGAAAATATAATATAAAGAAACTTAACATTCACAATTATATGTAAATTCCTATAGTATTCTAAATGACTTTGTTATATCCAGAAAAATTACACAACTATTTTATTAAAGAAAATATAATACATACGTATACATGCAAAATCAAATTGTGCCATATTTACATAGACTGATAAAAGCATATTTTACTATACGGATTTTTGGTTAATGAATGGTTATGAAATTAATATCACAGGTACTAAATATCGGTGTATGTTAGGCTCATATATTGATACATGCGAATATGCTTATCATTACACTGGAGTACAAGTACAAAAATGCTCAAATATTTCTCCGTTATTCAATATGCACTGTCCATAATTGTCGGAACCATATTGGTTTCTCCATTATTTACTATGCACTGACCATGATTGACCATACTGATCACAAATCTCTTAAAATAGAAATTTAAGTATTTTAATAATTGAAGAATTTACTCCAAATCTGGTAACTATATGAGACAAGATTTTTCATTAAAGTTGTTAACGATGTTTTCAATCACTGTTCCGAAAAGCAAGACCTTCATTTTTTTTAATTAACTGAAATGGCGTAAGACTTAAATTGAAAGCATTTAAAAATATCGATTTTAAAACAGCGGTAGAACAAACATTTAAATTCATAAAAAAATATAGAACAAAAATATGCAAAAAATCAAACTTACTTTTACTAGTATGTAATAAACTCACGTCTTCGATTTCCAACACTGCAAGTATGTAACATTTAATTTTAAATGCTTTCATAAAAAACAGTACGGTATGAGAAAAAGATGGAAATAAATAATATAATGTAAAATAAAAGCAATAACAAAATATCAAAGAAAAATAATTGGAAGAATAAAACATGAAATCAAAAGGCAAAAAATAATATTGAATAATAGAAATGCAAAAAAATTATATAAAAATAACTATTTTAAATGTCTATTATAAAATTATCATAAATGTTTGTAAAATTATAAAGAAAAATCTTCACTCACATTCTGCAAGTTTTTCATGTTGGCCTGTGGCCCGCAACATATCAAGGACATCTGGCGTCACAGCTAAAATATTTATGATAACATGCATTAAAAATTTCATACAATAAACATTTGATATTTCTTACATACCGAGGCATTTAGTTTGCTATGTACATGCATTTGAAATTTCCAAAGAAATTTGAGCAGTTAATTTTGTAAACAAATTAATCTAATGTGTCCAATTTAAAACTTTTTTAAAAATTTAGATGCAATGAGAAAACAATAAAGAAAATTCTTGCTTTGTTATCACGTGATTTTGCTCACCCTCTATAAATTTATCTTTGTTACCAATTGAAAGAAACATACTATGTATTTTATGGAAATCTTTCAATTTTTGAGCTTATACGCTGCTTATGGAAACAAAAACAAATTTTAGTATCAAGAACGACTTCTCATGATACCCAAACCATAATTTCCTGTCATTTTCGGCTAAAAGTATTTACATTTAATTCACTCATATGATAATAGTAAACACAGAAGCTGATTTTTTTTTGCCAAAAATCTTTCAACAGACGATTTTCTATGGTCTGTTTGATCGTTATAGGTGCTGCGTCAGAGTAAAGAAAAACAAAGTAGCTGAAATCATATTTTAGGATCCCCACTTTTAATTTTAAATTTACTAAAATGAAATACAAAATTTCTCTCACTTTCATCTAATAAAATTGCACGGCTCGATATTTTATAAAACCATAAATGGAAATATAAGCATATCTGGAATACAAATAGATATATTCCAGAATATCACCAATAACACATTTAATGGTGATAATTTGGAGTATACAGATGAACATTCGTTTTATAAATAATGTTTAGGCACACACTTTTCTGGAATGAAATAAAAATGTGAAAAAAATAATCTGAAGAATTGAAATATACCACGAGAGATAACAAGTGCCAAATTTGAGCTTTGTCGCTGTTTCTCGTTAGTTCTCAGAAAACGAATTTAGAGATGGAATTTATATAAAATGATGAAACTCTTGACAAAATAAAATCTTCGTTCGCGTCTTTACGAACGTTCAAATTTTTGTATATACAGGCACAGGGTGATCTAAAAGTCAGGAAAAACTTTAAAAATTAATAATTTATGGACTAATAAAGATAAATAGATGCCGTTTGCAGACAAAGAATGGAAATGAAGCCGAATTTTTTGTCAAGAAAGAAAAATTATTGTTAGTATAATTTACATTGCTACCAACATATGCCGCTGTATTAGGTACCTAGTTTACATTACATAGGATAACATACATTACATAGGACAGATCGACTACCACTACTATCTGCTGCAAGAATGGCGTTATCAGCTACATCTGATCTTTTTATACCATCTGATAATTTGCATAATCTGATATCTGTACCTACTACAGCGCCATCTGGTGGTAGAAATGTAAATTATACTAACAATTTTTATTTCTTGACAAAAAATTCGGCTTCATTTCCGTTCTTTTTGTGCAAACGGCATCTATTTATCTTAGTTCATGAATTATTAATTTTTAAAATTTTTCCTGACTTTTGGTTCACCCTGTATTATAAGTATATAGTAGTGTAACATTTTAAATAAATAGTATTTTTACTTTAGTTATGAATCCTGCAAGATCGAAATCTATCAATATAATTAGAACGATGTGTTTTATAAATTATCCATCGATCTATAAGTTAATGCTACGTAAATGTTACCGATCATTATTAAATAAAATGTTTCACAAACTGACTGTTCAAAAATTTTTAACACAAAAATTTAAAATTTTTGTATATTATAATATTTTTATAATATAAAATTGTATAATTTTAACTTTAAGGTAATACTTTTTTTAAGGTCAAGAATTTTTTAATTGTAAATAATTTTTCTTTTAATATTCAGTACTTACATGTGATTCCTGCCAAAGATACATGACCCAAGGCGACGATAGTTAATCCCAAAACAGCTAACATCATCATTGGGGGCTTAATCTATAAAACGAAAATATCCAGTAAAATAAAAATGAAGCTTACTAGAATTACTCACTTTTGAATTTTGTTTCAATCGGTAAAGACTTGATTTTAAATAAAATTAAATATGTAAAACTATTAATATGTTATTGATTTTGTTTATATTTTCAATCTATTTCTTGAATGTTGTATTATTTAAATAAAAATTAAACTACAAATTACAAAGATATTTCACAGTTTGATTGTTTAAATTTAAAATACTATTAAATCTAGAATCATTTGCGAAATAAAAAACGTTAAATGTTTCATTTATATAGAACCAAATCCAAGAATATTAAAATATGGATTCATGAGTATATACATATGGATTTTAGATTTAAAATTTGGCACAAATAGCTAATATTGAATCAGCATATCAACAATTTGTTTCATCAATTTCGGCTCAAAATCAGTTGTAATTCAGCGATTCAAATATTTCAATTTTAATCTCAATTTGAGTCAGTCCTCAGCATATGTGGAACTATGCTCCATTTATTAAGATTTTCCAGTAGTAAATAAACGAAAATTTAAGTGTTCAAATTTTGCTGTATAGATAGCTGATATATCCTTAAAACATATTTTAAGTCATTCTTAATCAAAACACAAAAAATTTTGCTTGGAAATTTGATTTCATGCATCACTTGCAATCACACAAATTTTAGAGTCACGAAATCTTGGTTAAATCTTTGAGTTGATTGAAATAATATATATTCAGTTGTTTTTGGGGAAAAAAATAATACATAAAACAATATTAAAATAAAATATTAATTATAATTGGCCATTGTCTGTCTGTTCGTCAAACTTGCAGACTAATTTGGCAATAAATTTAGAGCAATATTGACAATTAAACGACATTTAAAATAATACCCTTGAAAATTACATTTAATGCCGATTAGATTTAATTCGGAATATTACAATTATCAATGTTCGGGGGGACAAGTGAGTTTGTTCCGATCTCTTAAAAATTTGATTCTGTTAAACGACTTAGGGATTCAAAATGTTATGTTGTCGTATAGTAGTTAAGAATAGTAGTTAGAATGCCAGTGTTGCAGACGATTGAGAATATGTTACATAAATCTATACTTCTAAGTATATGATGGATTCAGCGTCTAGTATATATGATTATAATGTACATTTATGAGAAAAGAAGATAGCCGAATGATTTTAAAGAAAGCAAAGTAAGTAGAATACATACCTGATACCTTCAGTGAATCTTTAATTCTGAAGTAATGGACAAAGCACACAAGATTATGCTAGTATTTATATACAATATAATAACTCACATATTTAGATGGGACACAATACAATATGTCACACAGGTGCAGATCATAATTAGTTTCTTTTTTCTTTTCAAAACACTGTCTGGTTCAATCCATCTGCTTAGATACAAATATGGTATTTGTATACACTTAATTTTGCAAACAAAAACAAATGTTCAGAACTGTTTATTTGGCATCTGCGAGTCAGGTGTTTGAAAAGACACAATTTCCAACTATAGAGCTTAATCAAGGATATGATTGGTAAAACAAAACGAAACATATTGTATCTATTAATTGAATTCAATACTCATTGTAATCTCCCTGAATTGTGTACAGATATTTTGCATTTCATATTACAATCCACTGCTCTTGCCAAACTTGTGGTTGAAGGTAATTTTCAACCCCTTTTTGAAAAATCGTTTATTTTGATTAGTTGTAATAACCCCCGTCCCACTTTAATGTATGAATACTTGTTTATTTATCTATATCATGCTTCTATATGTAATTTTGATCCTGTGCATGTTTTAAGCTACGCTTGGCGACTCGTTCTCGATTCCATGAGTGCCAAAGCGTTATAATGTTATCTTTAGATTTTTTAATTGATTGCAATTTTGCCTAAATTGGAACTTGATAATTTGTACTTCTATTTTGCATTATGAACATAATCGGTTTGAATTTAATAATTTGTATATTAATTTACTGGAGTATTCTTTGTTTTTTGATATCCTGACAATTGTTTTATGCAAATTTGACCTACCAATGTGGATGACATTTAAGCATGTTGTTGTTTGCGAATTTCATTTAATACCACGGAGGAAGGGAAAGATACCCGAATGCGCTCTGACTTTTATTTATGTAGACGTCTAATGCAGGATTATTAAAAGACTTTATAGAATCTAAGTATTTGTATTTAATTTTTTGCTTAATCGATTTATAGTTATGACGTACTACCACTCTTAGTAGCATCCTTATTAATTTGTTAAATATTTTTATTTTTAGTTTTTGTTACTATCATCCTTCACTTTCCATTTTTCTCTTATTATTTCCATTATTATTTATATTTTATAATGTGTCGGATACTTTTATGATGTTTCAACCAGGTGGTTGCATTATGATATAAAACACATTTAGAACCTCTGTGAATGTAAAGATCTTTGAAATGTAACATCTACAGAATTTATATCCAGTTCCATCCATTCAAATTTGCATCTTTTCTCCATTAAATTTTTATCTTTTAATATTTTGGGGTTCCAGTATTTCCCATTCCCTTGACTCATGTGCTTAGATTGTATGTATCACTCTTGTAAACTGTTAATTTAATTACCATGATTTATTACTTATATCAACTTTAATATAAAATAATTAAGATCAATTTTAACTTTCTATGGCATCATTGTTTTCCTTTTGTAAGATATTGTACTTCAAATCCCCTTTAACGGATATTATTTTACCCTCTTTAATGTTATTGAACTAGAGTATGCCATTTATTTCATGTTTTATATATTAGCTTCCTTCTCTGTCTTTCTCCCTCTCTCTGTGTATATATATATATATATATATATATATATATATATATATATATATGTATATATATATATATATGTATATATATATATATGTATATATATATATATATGTATATATATAAATATATATATATATATATATATATATGTATATATATAATATATATATATATATATATATATATGTATATATATATATATATATGTATATATATATATATATATATATATATATGTATATATATATATATATATATATATATATATATATATATATATATATATATATATATATATATATATATATATGGCCTGCCGATCTTAAAGTTATAACTCAATCTAACCGTCTAACCTTTAAACGGTTCCTTCGACGTCGACCATACAACTGTGCATGCGACTTGCTGGATGTAAATCTATTACACAACGTTATCCTACTATAGGCATTAATCGTATGATATCCGTGGAGAAATCATCTCTTAAACTGTATTAATAATGATAATGTTTGGATGCCTTTCATTATGAAACTTCTAAGCAATCTCATCAGGTGTTCATATTGAGAATGAAAACCACATTTTCTATTTGTGTAGCAGTTGCAGTGGTGAGAACTGCAATCTTTTGTCCATGAGTTTACCACTTTTTCTGTTCCTAGAGAAAATGAACCTTTTATTTTTCATACTCGAAAAAGTTATTTGGTAGTGAAGGTTCCTTTGTTAGCAGCTGCCTCGGATTCAATTAAAGAAATCTCATTTCAGACGTTATAAAATTAAATTAAGATAACTATAGAAACATGAACTAGCGATGAACTTGGACGATGAACTTGTGATAGGTATTCAAATTACAAATGCCCAATATAAAGAAGATAATTTTAACTTCCCTTATATACATAGTATAATGTATAAGGAAAGTGTTGTGACAGGGTCGAAAATTCGAATTCGAGTTTTCGACCGGATAGTACATTTCAGGCATCCCTGACCACGAATCGAAAATTTTTAAGAGATGTCGGTGTATGTGCATGTCAGTGAGACTGTGGAGACAATATCTCAAGAACGAATGGATAGATTCGAATGAAATTTGGTACGAATATTACACTCCGTTAATACTGGAAGCTTATTGTTTTTAAACACAATCGCTTGTTCAGAACCCCCCTTAATTTTCAAGTGAAATTTTTAAAACATCATCAAAAAATCAAAAACTTTAATAATGTTACGCAAATTAACATTTTTTATATAATTTTACCCTTAGAAAATGATAGACATGAATTTTAGAACGCTAGCATGAACCGTTCCCGAGATATTGCACATTTTTTCAAATAAATTTATTAAAAAATCTCAAAAACTAAATAAATATATTACCTGTTGAGAAACATGTTGACTTTTCATATGCAATATCATGCGATGAACTTTGTGACATCATTCTCGTGGATCTAGCTTGTTCCATTCATGAGAGAAGTTGCTCTGAGTAATACTTTTGTATTTGACCGCCATTAGTCATTTATCTGCTATAAAAATAACTTATTTCTTTGTGCATAACGCTCAGCGAGATTTTGGCGACAAATTTGGCGGAATATCGCCAACTTGATGACTTCTTAAATTTTACCAAATTAACGAAAATCTTGCCATATGGATAAGAATGACGCAAAATCAATGAAAATACGACTAATTGACGAAAATTCAATATTTTGGAAAGAATATAAGTATCTATAATAAGAATAACCTATTTCTTTCATGGTAAAAGTAGTAAATTCGTTACATTATATAAGGAGAGTCATGTGCTGCCCACATCAGATATTTGTATTTGAAGTCATGGAATTTCAACCAGCGTAGAATTAACATTTTCCTATAAAGTTCTCTGCAATTCGAGATGTATTGGTAGGAATTTCACTATATGCATGCTAAAAAACAAAAATTTTGTAGAAAAGTATGTTAAAAATTTTAGAAAAATATATCAAAAATAATTCTTTAAAAGAAATCATTTATGTGCTTAGAATCTAAAGAATTTCAGCACATTTTGGATGAAATAACTTTTTTCTGTATTTAACATCCCAATTTCTATTATTTAGAAAATGCGTAATAAAAGAAATTGAATGAAAATATTCTTGCTTGTTACCTTGAACTTGCATTAAAAGGACACCAGTAATTTCGTACAGAAAAAAAAATTATCATTTCTATCAAACGCCAATAATCACAAGGGTGTGTAATGATGTAAGGTCTGTGATTTTTTGTTTGTTGCATAGGCAAATGCTTATTTTGAGACAAAAGTATTCATTTATAGTATTTTATTTCTAAACGTTTTTGCATGTTGAAATACTTGACCGAAGTATGGTCAGAATATTTTTTTATCCATAAAATACAAATTTCTTGATAATATCGAGATATTACATTACACTCTATTTATCTGCCTCCCTGCCAGTCAAACGGCTACTGTAAACCCTTGGGTTAATCGAGTGGTCTGGGTCGTCAACCCTATTTGTCTTAGTCGCTACACTTTTCCTCGCAACAATATTAATTGAGAAAGTACACCAGGGGGGTGATAAGACTTCTAAGGTATGAAATTATCTACATCTTGCAATATATACTCAGTGCCATAAAAATTTGCGCACCACGAAAGTTGTCAGAATCGAGCGAAATTTGAGATATGTGAGTGCAACGTTGATATAAGTAAGTAATGCAAAATCAAAGCAAAAGGATAATTTATTACAGGAAAAACTACAAATGAATGGAGGTTCTAGTACTCTGTTGGGTCACCTCTAGTACCCAACAGGGTACTAGAACCTCCATTCCTTTAGATTCTACTACCCAGAGTACTATAACTTCTAGTACCCTGTTGGGTCACCTCTAGCGTGAATACATGATACGATGCGGGCGAGCATTAAGGCATACAGGTCTCGTATGGTGTCCTGCGTCATCTCATTATACTGTTGTAAGCGCGTATCTAGTTCTATCAAACTCGTAGGCTGTCCAACTTGCCGTCCCAAGTGATCTCAGACATGATCGATCTGTGACAAATCTGTGGATCGGGCAGACCAGTGAAGGGTGGTAATGTGGCATAGGCATTTCTGTGACACCCTTGCAGTGCGTTGTCAAGCATTGTCCTGTTGAGAAATGCATCCTGGAAGCCCTGACATGAGTGGCAATACATGTGGCTGAAGGGTGTCACGAGCGTACCGTTAGTGGATTCGGTGGATCAATATTGGAGTTGACTTGGTGTCGAATGCGACGGCACCCTATACCATCACACCAGCTGTGGGAGCGGCGTACTTCTGTAAAGCGATGGCAGGATTGAGTCTGTGGTTCGGTGGATCAATATTTGAGGTGACTTGGTATCGAATGCGACGGCACCCCATACCATCACACCAGATGTGGGAGCGGTGTACTTCTGTAAAGCGATGGCAGGATTGAGGTGCTCACCAAGGGGCCTCCACACACGTAGATGGTCATCATCACTGCCCAAATTTAATCTCGATTCGTCGCTGAAGACACCGTGGTTCCATTCGGTTGCGGTCTAATCCCACCAAGCACAACACCACTCTAAACGGAGGCGATGGTGGGTGCATGTCATTGGCAGCACACATAATGGACGGCACAGTACCAAATGTCCTTCAGCCAGGCGATTCTCGATGGTAAGGACTGGGGTCCGTAGTGAAGGTGCTACTTGTGTCCGGATGACAGACAATGATGCAGTTGACACTGCCCATGCGTCTCGGATGATATGATTATGTTCCCGGCTATTAATCTGTCGAGGGCGTCCTCAGCCTGGTTGCCGTGTATGCGATCTCTCTCGTGCGCTAGCGCAACACCTCCTCACTGTAAAGTCAGAAAGGCCTAGGCGGCGGACTACTGGCAGAGCTGACCACCCGGCTCCCATCTTCCCGATGATTCTTCCGCTGTTGAACTCTTACAGCTGAACATATTGTCTTCAAAGGCATCCCTAATGAAAAAGCGTCGCTCTGCAACAACTGAAGTACAGGCAGAAAGCTTCTGCGTACCTTTTTTCTGCGCCAGGGAGAACGAAGTTCAATGCCTTGTGGTGACAAGACGCAATACGCAATCACCCTGTATTTCTAATCATTTACATATCTGCCTGGCACGCATCTACATACCAAGTTTCGTGTCGATCTTGCAAGTACTTCTTGGTGCTGAAACTTTTATGGCAATGAGTGTATATTTTGAGCCAAAATAATAATTTTGTCATATTTTTCTGTTAAAAGTGTGTATTTTGATAACGTTGTAATTACATACATTCGAGCCACTGAGTTCAAAATATTGTAATACTATCATATTTCCAGAATACCAGTCTATGAGAAATTTGCAGCATCTTACATTTTTCATCAAAGATAAAGACAGCAGTAGTTGATACGTTATGTTCGTGATTACGATGCATAAATAGAATCTTATGATATCCACTTCAAGTTAGTGCATGCTGCTATAATATTTGTACACGAAATTTTGCAAAAATAATTTTTAATATGGTAATTGTTTAATGTGGTGTTAATTAGCTCTAAAATCAAGGGTGAAATGAAATAGTATTTTATAAAAGTGTGTATATTTTTTCACTTCTATTTATTTATTTATTTTTTAATTGACTAGAAAAAGGGTGATATAAGACTAAAATTTTTTTGCTAAAGATCATTTTTGGAACTGTTGATATTTTCATTTAAAGAAATCAAAAATATATTTAAGAGGGCCGTGATATCGTAAATTATTCAAATACTATAAATTTATATTCAACAATAAAATACTGCCAGTATTCAACAGGACATTTTTATCCATTTATGGGAATTTACTCCTCAAAATGTGCTGCATGCATTCACTAGTCTAATACAAAACTAAAGTCAGTTCTATGGAACGAATCACTGAATCTTGCATTATAAATATTCATAAGTTCCCGAGAAATAGATCATAGATTTCAGAATAAATGAAACTGCTGTTTGTGCGAATAAAATTTATTAATACATTACTAAGGAAATTAATGTAATAAAATAGATGTATTTAAAAACATGTATATGCTTATATATTTGTAAAGATCTATTTGTATTCGTGTGTTTAAAATAGTTTAGTACATGTATAAATTATATTTTTATCATTCTTTAATTAAATAAAAGACGAAATATTTAGATTTTAAAAGTCATTTAATAAGCATGCTGTAGACGTACATATTGATAGCAAGCCAGAGCGCTTTGAAGCATCATTTTACCCTTCCTCAGTGGCATTATATGAAAATCGTACCAACAAGCTTAAATACTATCCACACTGATAGACAAAATTTGCATATTGCAAATCGACATCATTACAACAAACAAGATAAGGCATCAATACAAAACATAAGCAAGGCATTTTTATTGAAGGCGTTTATAATGCCAATAATGCCAAATTGAAGGTGAGATTGACAAGTTCTAAATCAAGCATGGAATGCATTGAGCAATTAATTTTAAAATCAGAGGTAACATTGTAAAGCCTTAACGCACATGGAATCGAGAACAAGTCCCCCGGCATAACTCAAAACATGCACAGTATCAAAACTACAGATAGAAGCAAGGTATAAATAAACAAGAAATATCAATCATGCATAAAGCATGGATCATGAAACACTTTCTAACTGCAATGCAATTTTATTTAAACATCTCTAAAATGCGATACATTCAGCGGTAATATTTTTAAAAGTATCACAATATTACATTAAATTATTATATTCGAAAACTTAAAACTTCATCGAAAAAAAGGAACTTTATTCAAATGACGTCATAGAAGTACAAATTCCCTGATTGTAGCATCTCTAAAATTCGATACTGTTAGTGGTAATATTTTTAAAGATATCACAATACTACAATAATTTATTATATTTGAAAACTTAAAACTTTTTCGGAAAAAAATTACTTTATTCAAATGGCGTCATTGAAATATAAATTGCCTCACTCTCTATGCAAAAGCTGTAAATATTTCTTTCATACACTTTTGTTCCATTCCCTTTATTCATCACAAAACTACAATAATTTATTTTATTTAAAAACTTAAAACCATGGAAACCATGGAGGTACAAGTAATTTAACTCTATGCTAAAAACTTCATCGAAGAAATCGTTTGCTTCTCTATTTAAAATCAATGAATGTTTCATCTACATCAGCTATATTGCATACTCCAGAGCTAAATAATTTTACGTTATAGAAATTCATCAATTCTTATACAACTCATCCTACATCTTGATTTGTTTACGTTCTCCATGAGTGAAAATTAGGTTTCGTTGTTGAAATAATCAAAGTTTGATGATCATTTAAACTCCAATATATTGCAATTGCGTTGTTTCAAAATATAGATTAACAGAAATTAAACAGAAATAAAGCGGTTTTAGGACGTATACAACATTAAATATAAATTTAAAAGAACTTTAAAACCACAATTTTGACGCAAGATGGATACCATATTTTATTTTGAAGTGGGTCACGTGATCTTTTCGTATAATACGGGTGTAATTATTATTTTAATTTTTATTTAAAAAACTACCGAATATATTTTGCAGAAATTTTTCTAATACTTTTATGGGATAATTTGAATTTTTCCTACAACTTTCGAAGCAATTTCTGAATTTTAAATTCGCTTAAAAACTGTTTGACAAATTAGGACCCATGGTGTTCAATGTATTTAGTAGGAATGTATTTAGTGGATTTAGTCCAAAACTAATTGGGTGTTATTATTCATTTATAGTCCCATAGGTTCTACAAACCTTCTGAATAACATACTAAAATTTAATTTTGATAAATTCAGTTTTAAGGCAGTTATCGTGCTAACGGACAGATAGACAGGCAGACAGAATGAACAAAGTCATGAACACTTTTCAACTGCGTTGTAAAGTGTTAATAAACAGGGATTCGTTCATTAAAATAGAACGGCGTATTTTACAACTAATCAAAAGAAATGATGTTTCGAAAAGGGGCTGAAAATTATCTTTAACCACATGTTGGGCAAGAGCTGTAGACTGTTTTTCATTTTTAACGTCCCGAGCATGTTCGGCTACCCGTATACTAACCGTGAGTTTAGTACTACCAATATAAAACTTTAAATCATTATTAGGAGAAAGAAGGGGTACCACATACACCACAGCTTAGCTTTTAAAATTTTCCTTATCCTTAAATTTATCAGTGCAAATACGATTTAACATAGTCGAGTGAACGGATCAAAATTTAAACTCGGTGCAAAATTGGATAAGAAGATTAAAAATTTTTGGGTGATACGGAAAACTAGCTTTAAACGGCATACTGTCTGTCGTTAATAAAAATGAGTTTTGAATTAGGTTGCATAAATTTACGACGAATTTGAGAAAAAATTGTATAAACAAAATCAAAAGAGCGTCCTGACATATTTTAAAGATGAAACTATTTTCATTATTTAAAGCTGAAATAGAGGAAGAGATATTAAAAGCACGATTAAAGTACTCATTAAAGGAAGTTTTTTTATGAGTTGGAATGAAAAGAGTTAGCAGGAATACAAGTGTTAGTAAAAGTGGATTTGCGATAGATATGTAGATATCTGCAAACCAAAAGAATTACGTGAAACAAGTACGTTCATAAAGGTAAAGAACAATTAAATTTGTGCTCGTCAGTAAAATTAATAGAGTGATAAAAATCATTAAAAATATCCAAAAGATTAAGAAGGTTATTTTAACTATGATCCCAAATAACCAAAACGTCGTCAACATAACGGAGACACAGGATAGGTTTCAATTCTAAAAAAGGCATAATCTCATTGAGTTCCTGCTGCACAGCTTCGACAAAAATACCAGACAAGGGACTACCCATAGGGGAACCAGAAGTCTGTAAGTAAATATCGTCGCGGAGACCAAAATAATTAGTCTCCGCCACAATGTTCAATGCAGAGGTTATTGTGTCAATAGAGAGGATACTGCAATTTTGCTTTAAAAGCTTTTTTGGCAATAATATCAATGGCATAGGATGTTTATTAAATGACTTTTAAAAAGCGATCTTTCGACCGTCGCGTTGTGGGTTCGAGTCCCACGTAAGGCATGGATGTTGTGTTGTTGGTCGCAGTGTGTTCCGCTCCCCTCTGGTGCGCCTGGGGCAACGTCCTATGATGGTTAAATGGTTCACGTTCCTGGCCGATATATTGGCGAATGATGAAAGTCAAGTGCCTGGCCATTTGATAAAAAAAAAAACTTTTAAAATCTAAAGATTTCGCCTTTAATTTATTTAAATCAATTTACAATTATGACGTATTACCACTCTAAGTACTAAGTATGAGCCTTCTTTATTTACTTTATTTACTTTATAATTAAATGGTAATTGGGTCCATTGTTCTCCAAAGTTCAAAACGCAACAGTTACACTAACAGTAAAACAATTCTGACATCATTCTTTCTCGTAGACATCTTAAATATACCTCTATTAACTGACTTCAAAATATATCAAAAACCTTACCCACCCGTTTCCGAAAGCCAATACCATGAGAATGGCTGATGAACCAACCTCCAGCCTGTTGTATCAATTTCTGCAATCTCTCAGACTCAGTTGAGAGACTAACTTGCCGTATCAATAAGACTCGAATGCATCAATAAGAATTGCGAAGTGAAAGAGAGAAGAATACATCGCCTTTGTTAAAAAAACATAGTAGACAGAATATTAATTTATCAAGAGTAAATATATTATGAATATATCTTAATATTAAATTTAATAATCTAGCCATAACAATTTAACAAAAAATACATGTTAAGTTTTAAAATAAAATATGCTTTTCTTAACCCACATTGCTATTTGAAAATTAATTTTTCATCTTTTTATTTCATACAATCTCTTCATTTCATTTATGCATTAAAAAACTTAATTTACACAGATCCAATAAAAAGTTGTATACAACGGGCTATGCGCGTATTCCTCGTATACCTCGAAAACATATGTCGACTAAAATGGCAATTCCTTGAGTTGTGCCTCTGCCACTTTTGAATATAGACAGAGATATAGTTGATATTACAAAAAACATGAAATCATAATAAAACAAACCCTTATTGTAATACAAGTATATTACAATAGGTACAGGTATAGTTCCTTTTACACTAAATTTCAAAATCCAAACTGCATTTCACATAAGAGAAAAATATTGAGTCAATGTCTTTTCATCTATACGTATTGCATAGTAACGAAATTCGCATGTTCTGGTCGTTCCAAGATTTAGAATTACGCTCTCAGTCAGATAACAGCATGGAGAAACATGCTTTGTTTCTTCTTATGTTCTCCTCAGCTTAGAGCGGACGGATTTGGAGAATCTGAATTTGACCATTGCAGCTTAGACCTGACCTCAGTTTAAAGACATTCGAAATCGACTACGTCTGTGGATTACATATGTCACTTCCCTAGAAGCTCGCAAAATTGCGGCTATTTATACATTTATTTATTTATTACACTTTGTCCAGCGCTTGATACACATCATTCGCTTATACATCGTCCAGCATCGTGAACCACTTAAAGCCGAGGTCGTATGAGAAAACGATTGCCTTGAACTATATATATATATATATGTATATTAAAATATTCATAAATGCCAAAGCAAACGGAAAGTGCTAATTATATTTAGAAAGTGTGAACAGTTAGATAAACTAAAGGTAATAATGTAATAAAATAAGGCGATTGAACTAGATATTTAATTTATAGCGCAAATGCAGCTTATAAATAAAATTATTCCAATAATAAAATTATTATGTGAAATCCCAGTGATAGATAAGAGATAAATTGTCACACATAGGTCCATAACTTAAAATATAAGATATATAGGTATAAAATGAAATGTAAACACTTGACATTGGCAAATAGCATAACTGAAAAGTAAGGATAATGGGAGCTACAATAATCTTCATATAATACTGGACGATATTTGATTTAAATATAATCTGTTGTCTATCATTGGAATGTCATATAATAATTTTATTATATATATATATATATATATATATATATATATATATATATATATATATATATATATATATATATATATATATATATATATATATATATATATATATATATATATATAGGATGAGTAAGAACTCTTGGGCCAAACGTTAAGGGGTGATAAATCACATCTAAACAAGCAATTTTTGCCATACAAAGCAGTCGTAACACAAGAGGCGAGGTGAACCGCTAGACGTCCCTGACATTGAACTCAGTGACGACTGCGTCAGAACTAGCCAGTTTTTAAGCTGAGTTTAAAATTTCTTTAGCAAAAAAGATTAACCCTCTTATTTCATTTTCGAATTTTGGGTAGTATGTTAGAATTTTGTGAAAAATGCGATCGTAGCGGAAACATTGGAACTAGCGAACGAACCTCAACTTGCAGCGTCACTGTTAATCTCTTGTAAAGTAATCGAAAATAAGTATTTTGTTTGCAGACGATTTTTATGTACTTATGGCAACAGCTTTAAATTGTTTATTCTAGTTGATAGAATTTTGGTTAAAAAATGGTAGAAATAATAAAAGCTCGGAAGAAGTTAACTCATAAAGCGGTAGTTCCTTGTTTTCATCGTCATTTCTACCGTGGATTGTAGAAGAGATGGCTGGTTTCACAAATCAGGAAAAGGCGGTCATGCATTTTATGTATGGTGCTGCGGACAGGAATGCTCGTAAAGCCTAAAGACTATACCTGGGACGTTTCCCGACAAGACGCGTGCCAGACCGAAAAATCTTTCAGCGATTGCATCGGTGTCTGTGTGAAACGGACTCCTTTGTCAGCGGCATGCATAATACCGGACGTTCCAGGAGTGTGAGGACGTCACAAGTTGGAGAACATTCTGCACAGGGTTGAAGATAGTTCGGAAAGTAGCACGAGGACACTTTCCCATGCCTTACATCTGTCACAAAGAACTGTATGCCGAGTATTACGGAACGAAGGATTGCACCACTACCATGCACAGAAAGTGCAAGCCTTGACACCTGCATATTATCAGCTATGTCTCGATTTTGCACGCTGGAATCTGTAACAGATGACAGAGCAGCCCGATTGTAGTCCACATGTTTTGTGCGAATGCACCTTTACTCCTGAGGGCATTTTTAATATGCACAATTTTCATGTGTGGGCATCTAGAAATCCGCACGCCACACATTCACATTCCTTCCAGCAGCGTTTCTCCGTAAATGTTTGGGCTGGAATCGTCCATTATTATTTGATTGGCCCATATCTTCTAGCATGGCAACTGGACGGCAGAACATACCTCCTATTTTCACAGGATGTATTGCCACAGTTACTGCAAAATTTTCCTGTCAACATTGAAGCATGTATGTGGTTCCAACACGACGGAGCACTACCCCATTTCAGCCGTGGATGTGCGGCACACCTTAGATGCTACATTCCCAGGGCAATGGATTGATCGGGGTGGTCCCATAGCTTGGCCGGCACGATCGCCTGATCTCTCCTGTCTCGACTTTTTCTTATGGGTCCATGTGAAAAGTCTCATCTACGATAGCCCCGTCGACTCCGACGAGGACATTGTTGCTAGAATTGCTGTTGCTGCTGGCGTTGTCTAAGATATACCGAGTGTTTTTGCTAACGTGCGTCGCTCGCTACGTCGCAGGTGTGAAGCCTGCATTACTGCTGGTGGTCGCACTTTTGAGCAATTTCTGTAACTTTGCCCATGCATTCTGCAATTTCTGTCAGTAAAACGTTCTTCGTGCCTACTCTGTCATTTTTGTGTTTCCTCTTTTCCCAAAAGAGTCGTCATTTCCTCATGCGATGAACTACCATCTAACAGTTCACCTCTTGCGTTACGACCCTGCTTTGTATGACAAAATTTGCTTGTTTAGATGTGATTTATCACCCCTTAAAGTATTCATTCCCCCCGCATTCCACTCTGAGTGTCAGAAGAGCGTAAAGTTAAAGTTGATCTTTCAACAGTGAAAATAAGGAGAATCAAGGTAATCATAAGTTCCACAATCCCATTTATTTATACCAGCGAAAGACTCAAAGTAAATGCTCAAAGTGACGGACAAGGGTACCGTTGCATAATTCATACTGTCGAATGAACGACTGGCTCACCCTCTCAAATACTCCTAGTGTCGTGTTCATCCTGTCTGCTGCAACAACGATTCTAGCGAAGAGATTTTCTACATAGTCCACAGACGTCTTGTACATCAATGATTTTATGTTCACCCAGAAGAAGTCCAGTGGGTTGATGTCCTGTGAGCGTAGAGGCAAAGCCACCGGTCCACTACGTCCAATCCACCTTCCGGGATATGTGGCATTCAAGAAGTGTCGTACCGCACAGGAAAAGTGCGCTGGGGCTCCATCATGCATCAACCACGTGGCTGTCTGTGTGGTGAGCGGAACAGCTTACAATAAACCGGTCAACACTTGCTCCAGGAAAAGACGGTTCTCTGCGCCTGTCAAACGTTCGGGCAACAGGTAAGGGCCAACCAGGCATACAGTACATGCTTGACGGTGATGTTCTGAAGATGTGATACTTCTCCCCCGGCATGACAGTTATGTCGTCCGAGTGGTGACTTGTGCTTGTTGGACCTGTTTCGAAGTTGCTATTTTCTTACACTTAGAGTGGAGTGCGATCCTAGGTTCCATAGTAAATATTGTTCGTCTTGAAGGGTACTATCACCTCTCTTATTTTGTCAAAACCGTTTACGAACACCTTGTATATATATATATATATATATATATATATATATATATATATATATATATATATACATATATAATTATCTTATATATGTATTAATTCTTAAAATTTTTTGCTGTTTTATGAGATCTCGATAAATACTCTCCACAGAAGCATGAACCACATATGTCAAAGAGTGGCAGCTATTCTTAGTACACACATGTTTACTTTCTTACGTGCATAGTTGAATGTATAGGAAAAGGTATTATGACGGGGTTGAAAGTTTGAATTCGTATTTTCGACGGAAGAGCTTGTTCCAAGCATCTTTGAACTCAGTGAAACATTTTTTTATATTTATATGTCTGTGTGTGTGTGTGTGTACGTCAGTTTTTTATGACTCTGTGTGTTTGTTTGTTTATGTGTGTTTGTTTGTATGTATGCATGTATGTATGTATGTCAGTGTGCTTTTGTGCTCACAAACGATGTCTGTGTGTGAAGTTCGCAAACGATGGGATCGTTTTCAACGAAACTTGGTACGATTTTTTTCACATTCGATGAATACTGGTGTGTTATTGATTTTAAGCGCACACATTGACACACGTACACGAACTTTTAAAGGAATCTTAAACTTTTGAATGACTTTTTGAATAATATAACTTTTAAGACATTAAATAATGCAATATAAATAATCATTTTATACATAATTTCCTATTCTAAAATTAATATCTCAAACTCTTGAACGCTAGTTTATACCATTCTCGATATATTGCACGTTTTCCATAAAAATATATCGAAAAATTGCATTAAAAGAAGAATGTTAATGTGTTACATATGTGAAGGGGTACATATTTGAGAATATTACTTATCATTATATATATATAACAGTTGGGGATAAATTTGGTTATCTTGGTGATTAATGTAGACGAATATCGCTAAATCGAAGACATTATATTGTTTTTCGTGAAATTGACAAAAATAACACTAAATGTAGGAAAAGGATGCCAAATTGGAGAAAAAAATGTTGCTAAATAGGACGCCAAATTGGGCAAAGAAAATATTGCTAACAGCTTCTAAGCAAAATACTCCGTATTATAATGGAGTATATTGCCTAGAAACTGTTAGCAATATTTTCAATTTCCAACTTGTATTTGCACTTAAAAATAATTTTACATGTTGCGATCCATACGCCAGATGCCAATGTACTTATCTACGTTAATAAAATTGTGTCGTACATTTAGTCTATCGTTATTTCGCATTGAAATAAATAAGGTGCTTGCATTATGTAGGGAAATTCATGTGCTACTCACATCAAATCTTTTAAATCCTGCTACAAGTTACCCTTTTGTAAATTATTGAACATTTCCCCCTGAATAGTAATATTTAGACATTATTGCAACCAACAATAATTTCTTCATGACATATTAAAAAGCAACTTTGCGTTCTTTGAATTTTAATTGTTGGGAAAAAACATTGGTCTTCGTCTAAATAGACCAAGAGTATTTATCATTTCATTAGGTATCAAAATATTACAACCGATTTCAGAAATCTGTTATTTCTTAATGAATGTACTTCAATAATAAAGTGGTAGTCCTTTAATAACAAGCTAGTGTTCCTTAATAACAGCAGCAAAATAGACTTCGCCAATATGTCAATTACAATATATACCGGGTGGTCAGAATTAAAACACCCCTACTCTGCGCTCTCTATAGATCGAACTACTCAGTGTAAAGGCTCCAAAATTGTTGAAAATGCTATTCAAGACATGGAGAAAGGGAATACGTGAAAAAAAATTAGCTCCAGTTCCAGAAACACCGATAGGTGGCGCTGTACAACAGAAAATATGCTGAAAAGACACAAAATACACATTTGTAACACATTTTATTCGAACGTACCAAACATTCATATCACAAGGACCTCATCGATGCAGGGAATGCTGCGTATAACGTTATGTATTGATTGTTCAACAATAGCGCTGGCAACATCGTCAACGACATCGGAACGAGTCGATTTGCATCCTCGACCCGGCTGAACTCCAAGATGTCCAGTTTTCTCGAATCGAGCGATTATTTTCCTGAGAGCTTGTGGAAGTAATGGTCCTTTGCGCAAATTCTTAAGTCGACGAAACTCTGGAAGTGCAGCTGCAGCATGTCTTTTGTTTTCATAAAACAGCTTCACAAGCAAATCGCGTTCTGGCAGTGTGACAGCCATCGCTGATAAGAATGAAAATTTCTCATTTTATCCCCTTTTATGCCCAGAACATAATAGCTGCAAACCAAGGGTTTATGCAAATTTTTGTGCTTACAGTGCGAAATTGCAGTTCCAATGGCAAATTAAGTTTCTTCACTTTTTATCTTTTTTTTTCATATCAGCAAAAGAAATTAGAAAGGAAAAATTCCATATAGCATGTGTTTGTTTTTTGTGATTATTTTGTGTTTTTAAGCATATTTTCTGTTGTACAGCGCCACCTATCGGTGTTTTAGGAACTAATTTTTTTTTCACGCAATCCCTTTCCCCATGTCTTGAATAGTAGGTTCAACAATTTTGGAGCCTTTACACTGAGTAGTTCGATGTATAAAGAGCTCAGAGTAGGGGTGTTTTAATTCTGACCACCCTGCACTATGCAGATATAATTTTATACATAATGAATCTTACATAATAAAGGAAGTTGTCTGTATGTGTGCCTGTGTATGCAGTTTGTAGAGCAAAACCTAAGCATCGTACAATCATAAAATTTGATGCGCATATACTTGACGTACAGGTGCGATTCTGTGTTATTTCTTTAAATTTTGAATAATTTTTTAATTATTTCATATTTGACCGACATTTGCACAAATGGATTCCGCCGCGACCTAAAATATGTATTAGAGTTTCTAACTTAACACCAGAAGAAAATCCGAGAAATTCTCTTTAAAGGAAACTTTCAATGAAGTACATGCGATGAACAGACAAATTTCAATGATTTTTCTTTTAACGTTCATACTTTTTCAGCGTTTTAAACCTCTCTGATTTTTATATTACGATCTACAAAATTTGACATGCCATCCAACGTTTATATTTAACAGCAGTTCCTAAACATATCACATACTACTGCAAGAAAATATAATTTCATAAACCATCCGTTGATTAATAACATTTTTTTCAATCCAGCTATGTCAAAGATATTTTCAATGAGCAGAAGGTATATCGGACCCCTCTGCCGAAGCTGTTCTATCTATTTACTGCCATTTTCCAGTGTCCGGGGAATCGTGCATTTTTTTCCAGCTG
Organism: Amaurobius ferox; assembly: GCA_951213105.1. Lineage (NCBI taxonomy): Eukaryota > Metazoa > Arthropoda > Arachnida > Araneae > Amaurobiidae > Amaurobius > Amaurobius ferox. Next base: position 19,559,916 of record OX578149.1, read on the forward strand.
TTCTACTACAGAAATCAATCCTCACGAGCTACGCCCAGCATAAGCGGGATGGTCAGAGCCATTTACTTCCTTTCGCGTTTTCATGAGCGGTGATTAGAATACGCAGTGAATTGTGATTCTCACACTTTTTGTTTTGCGCAGAGTTATTGTTATTGATATGGGTCATTGTTATTGATATGGGTTCGAGGGTTTTCTTCTTTAAACATGTAGATCTATTCCGCTGTAAGGAGTGATGTCATTCGTTTAGAGATTTATGGGGAATGCGAGCTGTAAATAGAATCGAAATTATTGACGTGGTCGGCACCAGGGTAAATGCATATTACGTTTTCATGTAGCAGTCTAAGTTATGATGAGATTCATACTTAGTCGCATGTTGTGCGAACTCATGTTTGCCCTAAGTTTTTTTAAAACTACACTGGAATTAATAAACCCCTGCTATAAATTTCGGCCAGTACCGGGAACAGCATTTGTCTACACCTACAATTTCTTTATTATTCATGAATTTATTCTTACTTTATAGTTTCGATATCTCACTGATATATAGATACAAACAAACATATTGCCAACAGTTTTCGAACTGAAACAAAGACTTTCCATTAACAATAGATAAATTCCAGACATGCAATGGAATTATGAAGTGTTAACATGCTGTATGGTGAAAAAAGGGGGAATTCAAGTTGAATCGTCTTACATTACATGATTTTATTTATTATTAATTCAGACAACAAATTTACAAATCAGTCCCATAGACACAAATTAATCACTAGCTATACAGTTTATCAATCTTCTGAAGGTCAGAGCTGCTAGCTCCTTCTCTCTGGCCAATGGCTTTTATGTTGACAGTTTTGTCGTAAATCTCAAAAGCAGGCTTTCCAGTTCCTAGAGCATAGTATGGATAATGCATCACCGAGTAGTAATCGTAGTCTCCCAGTATAACATATTCTTCAGAGCTTCCCTTTTTAAATTGAGGTAGCTTACCTGTAAGACAACATTACTTGAGGAATAAATCAGATTTAAGTGATAAATACAATGGCGAAGCCTGGCCTTTTACTTTTATTGGCACTCAAAATCTATTTTCATTATCTTTATTGTACGACACGATTTGACACTGCAGATCACAGTAAAATTAAGTTAATCTAAATTATTCGTTAATAACATTAATGATAATGCATTAAATTAAACATAAAATATGATTTTAAATGTGTGCAAATTATTTAACAAATCTTCTAAATCATTTTGTCATTTAATTAACTTTTTTCTATATTTAAAATTGAAATTCTTCAATCCACCGAAAAAATACCATTGTCATTAAGACCATGACTACATTTACTACGTTTCGACCACGGTGGTAGATAGCAGGAGATAACACTTCGATGGTTTTAAAGTTTAAAATACAGTAATATTTTGAGAAATATACCTAGTTGTAGCTAGTGTTATTAAAGTTTGACATTTGTTCTCGTTTGACGCAACATGAACACATATTGTTTAGTTTATGTATGCTTCTTTATATTTGAATTAAAGGTCTCTAATTAGGAGTAGAAGTAATAAGTAATTTTCCTAGTTGTAAAACAGGATGCAGAATATAGGGAGGCAAAAATAAATTAAAAGATAAGATACATTTATATCGTATTGATATGTTTAATACTTGAGTTCTAACATGAAATGCGCTGGTAATTTATTTCTGCAATATTAAGAGTTTATATAAATATTATATAATTTAATACGAGGCTTTGCCACAGAAAAACATACAATGTGGTGGGATTTACTTTACCCCGGGATGTCTTGAATAATTGTCTCAAATATATTTTACTTTCCGCATTCGCGTTTGTTTCATTCTCAATGTTAATTCCTAAATATTAAGCAATGCAATAAGACTTTGTAATTGGATCATTTCGACTCTATCGCTTTGTTGCTGTGTTCGCTATCATGTCTATTTAATTTGTACGCTAAACGCACTGCAGTTCTTTTATTCGATCTAAATATGATCCCTTTGCTGTGGTAAGATATGATATGTATACTCAAGAACATTTGCTTGTAATGTTTTAGGGAGCTTAAAGGCTACATTTAGAAAGCGTGCCTCGCATTGCTTTTTTTAATGTTCTTTAAAAGCACTATTGAGAATTGAATTTATAATAGAGAAACAAATTACTTTTTGGAATATTTTCTGTAATTACTCTGACGAAGTTGTCTCTGTCAGGACGGTTGTGCTCGTGCTGTATTCCCGCTGTGTGGATGAACTCGTGCTGGATGGTTCCGGTCCGAAGACATCCTCTTTTTTGTAGGGACACCATTTGCTGACCGCCTTGACGGCCTGTGGTAGCAGAACACCTGGAACGAAATAATATGATTTAAGTAGGATTTAAAATTTAACGTGCTAAGTATATGTTCAGCAGAAAAATCTATAGCCTCTATTCGAGTTTACCCATATATTCATGAATATTATTTCCAGATATATGTTTTAATGGTGGGGGAGGGGGTAAACTTCTGACATCAGAAGACAAATTCTAGATTAAGTGCAACACTAAATTTTTAGATGTCCACATTTGTGATCTTGAATGCCCAGCGGTGTGGGAAATTTCTTCTCTTGCTATCTGCGTTAATGCCTACATTCTTATTTTAGCGTCCATAGTTCACCTGTCTCACGAGCATTATGAGAATGAAAAAAAATCTAATTTGTCCAGCATATAATTTTCCCTACTTAAAGCTAATACTGGAAGGTCTGAAACAAACAATATGTTCAAGATCCCTGGTACAATGTTATTGACATTGAATTGTCACTACGTAAATTAAAATATGTAATTTCAACAACATCTGTCCACAAACAAAATCACTTATTCATATTAACGTCTATTAAATCCTAAACAAAATACAATTAACTGTGAATGGATATTGTGTGAAATAAATGACTATTGGAGAAGTCTTGGGAGTCAAAAGTCAAAATACAATACTTGAATATAAAAAACAAAATTCGTGAATATAACAAACTGGAACCGCGAAAATAATGCTAACAGATTTGCTGCATAATATTGCATGTGGAAACTCAACATAGTATCATTCATCTATTCAATGATTGTCATAAATATGCAAAATTAAATTGGATTTTTTATAATCTTCATTCGTTCGGGAAATATCGCATCCATAGACATACACAATAACATGTACATATACTACCAAAGTAATATACATACACAGTTCAGGAATATTTAATATGTGCTTCTCTCCGTCGTAACTTCAAATTCGAATTTTAGATTCCGTCACAATACTTTTCCTATACATTTTAGTACAATTTATAGAGGAAAAAAAACGTGACCGGAAATGACTGAAGTTAGTCAAAGTGGGAGAATCCCCCTTCCCTCAATGTTAAGTGGGCAAATTTATTTAACAGTATTATCTTTCATATGATAGTTTAATTTATCAATGAATTGTTCTGTAATTTTGTTTTTAACTTCGTAAAATACTTCTTAGTTTCTAAAAATGTTTTAAAGTTTCTTACTTTGTTTTTAATTTTTTAATTTTTAGAACTTCCTAACTTCTGGAAAGTTTCTTAGGACGTTATCATTTTTTTTAATTCTTCTCAGAACACTCCAAATGTATGTAATTTTTTTAGAAGTTCCCTAATTTATTGATAATTTAGAAGAATTTCTTGAAAATGGTTAAAATTTTCTTAGTTTCTTGAAAATGTGTTACAATTTTCGTAGTTTTTAAAAGAAAATTTGAACTTTTTAAATTTAAAATAAAAAAAATGTATGTTACTTTGTTTCTTAACATATTTTTTAACGTTTATAGTTTGTCGAAAATTTCGTAGAATTTTCTTATGTTTAAAAATAATTAGAAGTTTCTTAGTTTTTTGAAATATTTGTCGGTATTTCTTAGTTTTTTTATATTTCTTAAAATTAGTAGTTTATTGATAATTTTCAAAAACATTTTATTTAAAAAAATATTTAAACTTTCTTAGTGTGATATTTGGTAACGTCTGTTAGTTTTGCATCACCTACCATATAGTTATTTGAAGACCTGTGTTTAAGGAAGTGGTAATCAAAAATAGTCTAATGATCACTTTCACTCTTGTCATTGCCTTTCTCGACCTTATAAAATCTACAAATTATTATACACATCTATATATACTCTTTCAAAACAATACTTACTGTGAGACCAGGAATCACGTGGACATATTTTATGTAGATTTATGATGTCTAGCAGGTCACACAATGGCATCAGACTGCAAAACGCCAATGTTTTGCAGCCCATGACCCGAGATGTTAGCAAAAGCCATAAATCAGGTTGGATTGAACCGGAGTAGTAACTCGAGGATGAAGAAAAAAACACGAGATTTGTTAAAAGGTAAACCAATATGGAAGGAGTGTACCGCGTCGCCCTGACGTCGGCCAATGGTAGCCGAAGAGACGTATCAGATCTCAGGGAAAATGAGGTGGCAACCGAGAAAAGGTGCTACAGATTCATATAGAAATAAAATATTAGAGATTCAGAGATATTCAGAGCAGCAATAAGTGGAGATCATTAGTAGACCAATCAAATTAGAAATTGATATATGTAGAAGTTACGGTAAGAGATCAGTAAGAGTACAGACAGTTCAAAGATCATTGAGATGAGTATCAGATTCAGAGCATGACAAAGAACTGTAATAGAGCAGTAACAGATGCAGATATGATGAGATCAGAATCAGTAATAGATTCAGAGAGATACAAATCAGCCGAGAGTCAGTAGAGTACAGTCATAAGGCTGTGTGTCAATGCCGTCATTAGGTTGGGTGCCACTGCAGGCAGAAGACTGAGTATCAATGTCCAAAGATAACCAGAAGGTATGTGCAAGTCCGGTTATTGAAGGTCATAACCATTTTAATAATAATAACTTACTTGCTCTCACATGTCCAATCTCCTCCTAAATAATATGTGGTAATTGTTGCAATTAATTTAGTAATGAATAGAATTTTTTAAATAAATAACGTTATTTTAAAGTTAAAATGGATGCAGTTAATTGTGAATATTATTATGTTAATTATTCTAGGAAATCGTACTAACGATTTATGGTGGGTTTTAAAGTAGTACAACGCAAGTGTTTCATGAATTACGATGCACGGCCATGTTAAGATTAATTCAATATGTTTCTTAAACGTTAGCTAAAAGTTTATTTTAAAATGTGCACCACACTTACCTTTGTCCACTTACAATATACACGTAGTCCTCGTCACCAGATTGATATCTACGAATCTTCAAGTTCTTCAGACTATTGCTTAACTTTTCTAGAGCCTTGTGGATTCTATCCTGTTGACGTTTGCCTGAAAAGAAAATAATTTTATTAACTGCCATGGCACACACATATGTACTTGAATTAAATAGTTCAAACGATGTCTTCTTTATACAAATGAAATGCAAAGTCTTCTTTGAATAACTGAATCAAACACCCATTACAATGTCTACCTGACACAAAGAGCTTTAAACCTGATTTCCGCGTATTTCCTAATAAATAATAGAGAAAGGAAATACCTATATGAGATCTGAAGTGATATGACTGAGGAGCACAATCATCGTATTTTTCAAACTCCTTGACCTAGAAATCTGAATTTTACAAGAATTCTGCTCATGAATCACTGGTAATCACTAGAAAAATAGCATTCTAACCCATTTCAAAATAAGTGCGAAGTGTGGAGTGGCCGAAAAACATGATAAACATAACTAAACCATCCTTCATGTAAAAAACTTAAATTTTAATGTGATGTTCCTCAAGTACACTCATAAAATTTAAACCGCAACAATTTCGAATTCCCTTCTAAGGAGAGGGTGGGAAATCTGTAAAGAAATATGTATGTCTTTCTGTGTTTGTGCATGCATGTCATTTTGTGTGTGTATGTCTACAGTCTGCAGCAGGAAATTTAAGTTTCTTACTACCGCGGAATTTGGTACACATGCATTTAAGGACCCAAAAGGCGCACCTCGACGTTTAGCTACTCTATGCTAATATTATAGAATTCAGTATTGGAAATAATGTAAAAGAAATATGTACCTCCTCTCAGAATCAGCAAAATAAGCTAACACTCAACAAAATCGATTCAGTTGTTACGGCTTCAGGCATGTCTATACTAAAAGAACAAAATTATGATGTGGGCACCACATGATTTTCCTTATATAATGCAATGGATTTACTTTTTTAACTTGAAAAAGGGATGAAAAACACTACGGCGCAGTGTTTTTAACAATAAATTGTACATTTGGCGCGTTAAATTGTACATCCGGATGACAACATCTAAAACTATTTCGTACCCAATTAATTTATATTTTACGTAACTCTAAATTAACAATTATCAATATTGATAGCATCCTCAATAAGCAATATAGTCCATATATTTAAATATTTTAATAATAAATTCATCAATTAGGCGTCACTTTCATCAACTTGGAGTCATTTTTGCAATTTTGACGATATTTCCGTCAATGTGGGGCCAAATATCGCCTATTCGGCGATATTGAGAAGAGCATTTCTTATATATAATGAAAGGTATGCCCATCATATGACGAGATTAAAAATTTGCAAAATATTGCATCCTATTTGGCATCATTTTATCAATTTGGTGACATTTTTATCAATTTGATAACATTTTTATCTATTTAGAAACAGTTTCCTCAATTTGGCAACATTTACAAAAGTCGCTAAGTTGACGATTTGCCTCAAAACTTCGTGGCCAGAATTGTGTCCAGAGTTTTATATTCTTTCCAAAATACTGAATTTTAATCAATTAGTTGTAATTTTCATTGATTTAGCGTCATTCTTATCAATTTTGAGACATTTTTATCAATTTGGCGACATTTTAATCAATTTGGAAACATTTTAAAAACTCACCAAGTTGGTGATATTTCGCAAAATTTGTCGCTAAAATTTCGTCAAGCATTATGGTCGGATAAATAAGTTATTCTTATAGCAGGTAAACGACTAACAGTGTCCAAATACAAAACTATTACCGAAACTATCTTCTCTTACAGAAGATTCTTTTTCTTTCCATGATATTGGATTTTTATCAATTACTCTGCAATTCATTGATTTAGCGTCATTTTTATCAATTTGGTGACATTTTTATCAATTCGCCAATTCGTCGCTAAAATCGCCGCCAAATTCGCCGCCAAAATTTCGCCAAGAATCATTAATGGAGAAATAAGCTAGTCTTATGGTAGATAAACGACTAACGGCGTCAAATTACAGAGCTATTACCCAAAATGTCTTCTCTCGCGAATGGAACCAGCTAGATCTACGAGAATGATGATAATACATTTATCGCATAATATTACATATGAAAAGTGAACAGATATCACAATAATTATTATTTTTTAATTGTATGGGATTTTTTAATAAATTTATTTGAAAAATGTACAATATCTCGAGAACGGTTCATTCTAGCCTTCTAAAGTTTATGTCAATCGTTTTCTAATGACAAATTACATAAGAAATGATTATTTATGTAACTTTATTGAGTGTTTTAATTTTTTGATGATTTTTTTAAATTTTCATTTCAAAATTTAAGAAGGTTCCGGACATTCGATTACCTGTAAAAAAAATAGGCTTAAAATATTCACTAATTGTGATTTCTATACCAAATTTTGCTCGGATCTCCTGATTCGTTCGTGAGATATCGTCTACACAGACTCACTGACAGATATACACACACAAACATACTTTCACACACACAGACATCACCTCAAAAACGTCTGATTCGTGTTCAGGGATGCTTAAAACGTGCACTCCCGTCGAAAACTCGAATTGAAAGTTTCGACCCCCGTCACAATACTTTCCGTATATATGCTATGTATATAAAGAAAGTAAAAGAGCCGTAAAACAATTGTAAAAAATTTCTGGAATGCTACTCTACCAACTGTTATTTTTTCCAAAGCATTTGGGCACTCCGTCCGCTCCTCCTAACCTCGCACCAACCCTCGTAACTCGCCTCGCGAACAATTTTGTGCCTCCGGCTCCGCAGGAGTAGTACGCCCGTTGGGGACCGTCCATGTTAACTGATATTCACCAGCTCTAGAGTTCGCTTCATTAGCTCTTTCAATCTGGACGCATGCGACCGCCTACTTGATACATCTAGGCTGACGCTCGCAGAATTACTTGGCTCAGCCCTCCAAAGGCTGACGCTTATTCACCCAGTAACTCGATTCACCAGTCTGGCTTCCTACTCGTTGAATCTCGCTGAGCGTGCCTCACCAGCTCTGTACAGCCTGCTACGTAGGCTTAATACACCCGATGAGGACCGTCCCTTGTTGGCAGACAGTCAACAGTCCTAGAGTTGGCTTCGCTATCTCCCCCAAGATCCCGTCCTCCATTGGCTGCCGTGCATTAATCTGAGCACATCACAGGCATGCTGCAAACATCAGGGCATCGTTTTATTATTAGCTCACTCTCACAATATTTTAACTTTGTAAGCAATCTCACACCGCTTAGCCCCCATATCGCTACGTTCGCCAATTACGAATCTCACTTCATGTTCTAGGAAGAATCGCCTTCTATTTCCTGGCAGACGCTGAGCCTGGGTCGCAAATCCATTGGTGCCGCCTGCTATAAAGAACGAATATTAACTGTATTAGGAAGAAACGGCAAAATTTCATAACTGTACATTTTGCTTCTTGTTCGTAATGCAGTGACATAATATCGTGTTACGCTTTCAGTATAGATGTATTTACAACAATTAAACATATATATTTGTTGTGCAATCTAATAATGAATTCGTGATGTTCATGACAATAATAGTTGCTATATGCTTTGATTGTTTATCAGAATAATTGGTAAGACAAATGATTTATATTTCACATTTTCCCAAATGCATTAACTAACGTTGTAGTCATCTTGAGAAATATATATCTATACTTTTAACATCTTTAATGCTTCAATAACTTTGTCCCTAACCATTTTGTAACGTTTCTGTCGGAAACTATTTGGAGAGATGCTAGTAATCCTCTCGATCTATTAAATCTTCGCTAATAATCGTAATCAATATATGCTGGTTTGTTAGAAATAATAGGATTTACTTACTGAAATCGTCGGGATTGATGTGGTATGGAATAACATTATTACGCCATTTTTCTGCAGGTCTCCTCTGGAAGTTCTTCCCTTGACGAGCCTACGAAGAAATGGATATTGTTTATACTTAAAATATAAGAAATAATTAAGTGTGTTGTCATAACAAATTCTGCAAAAGAAACGGAGAAAACAACATTTTAAAATACTTAATATTTTTTCAGATGTTCAAATGTTATTTTAATGTTCAAACTGGAATACAAAGCCAAAAATGGAACTAGAAAATTTTGAAAGGTGGACCAAGTGATTGTTTGTATTTATATTTTGAAAATCCCGTATTAAAGCAATATTAGAATTTCTTCCATAATTCGTTTTGACTGAAACGTGTAAATTGATGTCTTTGTGTTAAAGAATTTACTCTTGCTTAAGAGTCATTGCGAGTAGAGGTTAAAAACATTGCAATGTGAAAGAATTGCAATCTGAGTACTGAATAAACATTCATACTTTGAACAATAATTGACCTGATATGTAGTTTAAAAGTTCATATTGCAGAGAAATATCACATTTTCTTGCATTCATCGGGGCGTTCGGGAGTCTTTCCAACGTTTATATGTAGAAACGTTTGGCGAGTTGGCGTTAAAGCGTTTAAAACACGATAGAATCTCAGATAATACAGTGTAATAAATATTCCATTTAACAACTAATGACAGTTACTTTCCCAACTGCTTTATTATGACACTGCAACACATTTGCCAGCGTTCGACTAAAGAAATTTTCATATATTTTGGTTTCTCTCATGCTTTACATTACGAAGTTCGGAATGTTCGAATTAGCCGCAACACATATGCAAAACTTAAATTCATAAACCACACTCCATGTTCTATTTCAAACGTCGCGGCTGCAGAAACTCTTATGACAATCCACTGAAAATCTCAGGTAGATCAGCTAGTAATGCTGCTCACAAGATCCATGAGTCAGAGATCGGCTTCCTCTTGGACATTTGAGTTGATGTTGACGCTGGATTACGTTTACATGATTCTTAATGTGAAATAAAAAATGAATAAATACTGTGTGAATTAAAAAGTGTGAGACAAAAAATACGTTTTGTTTAGACCAAGAATATTAGTCTCAATTTTGTAGAATGAGAAATTGAGAGTGGTATCAGGGGTTCTTTCCAAGCTCTGATAATTCACTCGGTATCGCCCTGGTCTTAAGATGTAGAGGTAGTTAGGACCTACCACATGGAAGCTTTGACTTTGTGTAAGATATTTTGAGGTACCCACATACTTCATTGCTGTGAAAATTTTAGTTTGTGCATATTATAAATTGTTTCTTTTACACCCCCTGTGCATCCGGGCGCGGTAGCCCATTGGTTAGCGCGCTGGAGTTGCACTCGGTAGGCCCGGGTTCGATTCCAGCCGCTGCCAAAACTGCCGCCGTGTTCATGCGGAGTACGATCACGTTAAACATGTGGGTCCGAAAGTCCTTCCGAGAGATTGGTGGTAGGGGAAGGAGGGTACGGTCCCTGTGGATGCCTCCCCCACTGGGTTCCGGTCTAAATTGGGTGGCACTTCCCGACCGTCCAAACAGTTACCTTACACCTTTCTGGTAGGTCGGACGGTCTGGGTTTCAACAACAACCCCCTGTGCATCCGTACACTGTAGAACATTTGCCATCATGTTACTGAACGTTTAAGAGGAATCCGCTGTGCGTAATAGGGAGTGAGGTTCCTGAGAGTTAACCTGATAGTTAATATATATATATATATATATATATATATATATATATATAATCCGAGAAAAAGAAGAATTCAAGGAATAAGGGATAACCAAATGCTTTGCATTTAATGGTTGGGGAGGATTGCGACTCCCCCTCCCGTTTAAAGCTGCTTTTCCAGCTTAGGCAAACGATCACAGTACCAATACACAGCAAAGGATGGTCCCCAATGCGTGCTAATACGAAGGCAACCGGATACGGAAGTACAAGACCAAGCAAACAGAAGGACACTGGACCAAAAGTGAATCCTGCCCATCTCGCTATCCTATATATGATCATCTTACGCATCCGTGCAATCCTAGCAGGTACGCATAAACTTTATATACTAGCAGATTGATGAAGTCAACTGTCAAAATCCACATGATCCTTGAAAATCGATCTATAACAATCCTTTAAGAAATATAAAGGATAATGTTTATATAAAGCCTCAGTTATGATTTCAATGTTGCTATTATTGCAATCTCTTTTAAACGTGTTGTAAATTTGGTTTCTCTTGAAGTGTTCGAGTATGATATTTCTGAAATTGTTTTTGATAAGATTCGTTTTCCAATCGATGAGATGATTGATCTTAATTCTATATAATTTTCTTTTGTCATATAACGTTGTATAATGACCATATACTCCATGTTTTTTATAGAGATGTCCAGAAATTTTACCGCTACATTTTCTTCCTTACAGTTTTCTATTAATTCTAATTCCGGTGGGTAGAAAGTGAAATCGAAATTGGTGGTGTCTTCATAACACCCCAATAGCACATCGTCAACATACCGGAAATATGGTATCTCTGACAAAATATGGGTTCCTTTTTCATATGTTGAGAGGTATATATCAGCCAAGATTGATGAGCAGGCTCCTCCCAGTGGAATTCCCTTTATTTGTCGGTAATAATTTTTTCAGTTATGTAGAATATTTTCCTTTAATACTAGTTTAATAAGGTCAAGGTATCTTCGAAATATAATAAAATCCTTCAGGTTAAATTATTCATGTAATTTCTCCAAGATTGAGTAAAAATTTGATAAATCAATGTTGTTAAAAAGATCAATGTTGTTAAAAAGATCAATGTTAAAAAGATCAATGTTGTTTAAATTGAGCTATCAAATTTATACTCAAACTTGGAAAAGTTACGTGGAGAATTTAACCTGAAGGATTTTACTACATTTCGAAGATACCTTGACCTTATTGAACTAGTATTAAAGAAAAATATTCAACATGACGGAAAAAATTATTACCGATAAATAAAGGGAATTCCAATGGGAGGAGCCTGCTAATCAATCTTGGCTAATATATACCTCTCAACATATGAAAAAGGAACCCATATTTTGTCTGAGATACCATATTTCCGGTTTGTTGACGATGTGCTATTGGGGTGTTATGAAGCCACCACCAATTTCGATTTCACTTTTTACCCACCGGAATTGGAATTAATAGAAAATTGTAAAGAAGAAAATGAAGCGGTAAATTTTCTGGACATCTCAATAAAAAAACATGGATTATATGGTCATTATACAACGTTATATGACAAAGAATTATATAGAATTAAGATCAATCACCCCATCGATTGGAAACGAATCTTACCAAAAACAATTTCAGAAATATAATCGGACACTTCAAGAGAAACCAAATTTATAACACGTTTAAAAGAGATTGCAATAATAGCAACATTAAAATCATATCTGAGGCTTTATATAAACATTATCCTTTATATTTCTTAAAGGATTGTTTTAAATCGATTTTCAAGGATCATGTGGATTTTGACAGTTTACTTAATCTGCTAGTATATAAAGTTTATGCGTACCTTCTAGGATTGCACGCATGCGTAAGATGATCATATATAGGATAGCGAGATGGGAAAGATTCACTTTTGGTCCAGTGTCCTTCTGTTTGGTTGGTCTTGTTCTTCCGTATCCGGGTGACTTCGTATTAACACACATTGGGGACCAACCTTTGCTTTGTATTGGTACCGTGAGTGTTTGCCTAGGCTGGAAAAGCAGCTTTAAACGGGAGGGGGAGTCGCAATCCTCCCCAACCATTAAATGCAAAGCATTTGGTTATCCCTTATTCCTTCAATTCTTCTTTTTCTTGGATTATTATCTGCTTCGGAGTATAGTTCGGCTCGGCGCCTTTTCGTGAGTAGTGCATCAGATTCTTGTAGATATGCATAGGAAATAAATTCAACTATGAATTTAATTACTGGCTATTATATGATATATATATATATATATATATATATATTTATTATACAGAAATAATGCTTCGGCAGACAATAATTAGCTGACTAAGTCAAGAATGAAGTTGGAATTTTAAAAACTCCAGTAATTACGTCTCTTCTGACAGTTTGAGAAATTATCAAAGCTGCTGAAGAAAAATGAGCAGATGTTGCATAATGTCTTATAGAGTACTGTTGAATAGTGTCTTGTATAGGCCATGGTAAATAGCTAAAACTTGCTCCTTGGGATTTTTTGACAAGTCATGTTTTAATGACAGCAATTACCATTCTCCAAAGTTTAAACGCTTTAATATTTCTTGCATCCAGCTAAAATTAAATTTAATAAATTCAGGCTTAAGCAATTCAGGTCTAGGACAAATGTTAGGCAACGCCATTTATGTCGCAAAGAGAAATAATTACTAAATATCATAAATGCGATCACACGAAATATTTTACCAAATGCACTTAAAATTGCTAAGTGTTTTAAATAATTCTAAATTTTGTGTTGCAAGTTATTGTGTATTTAAAAATCATACATTTTTGTTCATTTCATTTTATATTACTTTCTTTTCCCCGCAAATTTTACTAACGCATAGTCTCTTTCCTTCGAGCTGAACAGTCGTTTGAATTTTAACATATCTCTGGAATGAATAAATTCTGGGGGGGAAATAAGCAATTGAGTAAATTGAGAACAGAAAATTAAAGTCCGTTTCCTAAATATATTTCCTTTCATCAGCAACGTGCTTTCATCTTTGTGACAAATAAAAATAAGATTTCTTACTTGTTCACTCTCTTCTCTTGTCAGGATAATATCCCCGAGTGGCGACACTAAATGAAAGGGGCAGAAATTAATCATTTGTACATTGCATTTTTATAATTATAAAAATAATTTCGATTATAATTAAAAAATGTCTCTTGTTAAAAGTATTCCCCGTTAAATTTATATTAAACTGTAAAAAAAATTCAGAGTTGACTTGTCACAAATCTGTAATTCTTTTGCATGTCATATTAAATATATCTTTTATCAAAACATTTAAGAACGTTATATACATACGTATATCTAATTAACAAGTATTTAATACCAGTAAATAAAAAATGATTACTAGGTACAAGTTAAAATGTCCCAGAAACTACTTACCATCAGGTGATGACAAAGGGTCATCAGATTGATCTGTAATATAAAATAACATTACTTCATTAAAAGCTAGTATCCTTTTGTGTTTCAATCACAAAAATGAACACAACACAAATTCGCATAAATCTTCTACGTTACCGGCATGTCTGCTCCAATTCTTAAAGTATAATCTATATGATCTTCAGTTATTACACAATATTAATCAAAGTGAGATTATACAAGGGTAATTCTGATACTGCATCTGCATAATTTGTAACTGAATGCATAAAATTTGCAGTGTTAGAAATATTTTAGGTCTCATCTTTCTCAGATTATAAACGAATTATAAAAGGAATATATCCTTAATTTACCTTAGAATGTTTTATAAGAACGATAAAAGGAATAAATGTTTAAATTATCTTGAATATATTTGTATCTAGAAAAATTAGTTATTCTATTAAAAAATATAATATATATATATATATATATATATATATATATATATATATAGACCTACATTACCAAAATTTGTGAATTTTGATTAGTGTTATTCCTTAATCATTTTATAAAACAATTTGTCAAGTTTTAAAGTGGAGAACCGGGTTTATAAAATTTGAAGTGGAAATTTTTGGAAGAAGTATTGGGTTGAAAAAATTTTAAGCGATCTAAATTTCATTAATACTTAAAATTTTCAATAAAAATGTGATGCAAAAATAATCAAATATTTTGAAATGGAATGTTGTCCACAGAAATTCTTGCAGTTAGACGAATTATGGCATATTTACATAGCTGGGTCAAACATTGTTATACTATACTCATTTATGGCTAATGTATCTTTATTAACTCAATATCATAGTGTATGGAAAAGAAATATAGGCGAATATTACGGTCATACATTTATATAGTATATGAATATGCCTATCGCCTTACTGGAGAACAAAAATGAATTATCTCAAATGGTCTTCCATCAACCCACTATTCAATAACCAAAGTTGACGATGACATCATTGAACACAATACTGTTAAAGAAAACATTTAAGATATTTCCCAATAGAAGGATTTACTTCAAATCTAATGATGATACAAAGTAATATTATTAACTTTGCATTAAAATTAAACGACACAAATCTTAAAATAAAAATATTCGAAAATGTCAATTATAAAACAGAAATAGTTCAAATATGTAAATCCATAGAAAAATATAGAGCAAAAATTATGTAAAAGAATGCAAAACTTACCGCCATTATCATGTAATAAACTTACGTCGTCGATTCCTAACACTGAAAAAATATAAAACATCAGTTTTAACATTTTCAGTACAAAATAATAAGGTATACTTAGAAAAGGGAAATAATTAGTAAATGTAAAAGAAGCAAAAATGAAAAGGCAAAAATATTAGAAGATTAAAGAGAATTAGAAAAATGCAAAGTATAATAAAATAAGTTAGTAGAAAGACACATTATAAGTAAAAGAGACAAAAATGATTATAAAGATTATAAAATTTTGGAAAATCATTAAAACTATCTTAACTCACATTCCGCAAGTTTTTCGTCTTGACCTGTGGCCCGCAACATATCCAGAAAATCTGGTGTCACAGCTGAAAGATTTATAACATAATATTTTAAATATGTGATACAGTAAATAATTGATAATCTTTACAGATCAACGCTCATATTTTGTTATTCACATACATTAGAAAATATCACCTTTAAATGCAATGAATCATTATGTACATATAAGAAATCAGTACTAACGACCATCAAATGTATGGCATCACTCATTTTATACATACATTGCTGTTAATTTGGAGTATACAGATTTATAATATAAAATTAATTTTATAAAATTTCTGAGCTATCACTTTTATTGCATGGGAAGAAATGTGTAAAAAAAAATTGTTTGTAAGCATTTAAAATAAGGGCATTTAAAATAAGAGCAGTAATCCAAAACTTTACTTGCTTGTTTTCTGCTTTTTATTACTACTCAAAGTAAATATCGAATCCTCAAAACCAGTCAGTACGGGCTGGACTAGTAAGGTTTAAAATGTAATTGAAATATACCACGAACGACTACGTAAATCGAATTTGAGCTATTTAGATATAATCGAGTTATCCAGATAAATCAAATCGTTTCTTCCTATGCCAGGCTCAGGAATGTCTGTTTGTAAAGTCAAACAGATTCTTAGTCGACCGTTAGCCCCAGAGTAGAAAATATAAACGCTACTAGGGAAAATATAAAAGCTACATAGGTTTATATGATTATTTATGATATCTAACAGGCCTGACAAAGGGCCCAGTCTGGTTGACGCCAATTTACAGCGGCCCTAGATATACTTTATTCCAGGAAATCATATTAAAACTTTAACTGGAGCAACTGATTGCTCTCGTCTACAGATGGAGCATATATAAAATTATTAAACTTTTGACAATATAAAATGGTCAAATTTTTGTAATTCAAGAATTAATTTTACAAAATCAAATTTATATATATTTTTTTTTTGAGTTACAACTTATCTCTATTCTATCAATGTATTTTCATATTATATATATATATATATATATCGATATATATATATATATATATATATATATATATATATATATATATATATATATATATCGCCCGATTGAAATTGTACAATATAATGAGACCAGGATACAATTAGATAGGTTTATATGATTATATATGATATCTAACAGGCCAGACAAAGGGCCCAGTCTGGTTGACGCCAATTTACAGCGGCCCTAGATATATTTTATTCCAGGAAATCATATTAAAACTTTAATGGCGGGTAATTAGCGGCATTTCAAAGTATCAACAAAATGTGTTTAACTGACTACAATAATCTTTTTAAATGTCCAGCACAATATATAAAACAGTGCATTCTATAAATTGTGCTATTTAATGAACTATAAATTAGCAAATTTTAAGTAAATTTTTACATAGAACGACTTTTTAGAAATTTTTATCATAAATATTTAATGTTTTCAGTATATTATAATGATTTTTCAATTTAAAAATGCGCTTAAAACTGTGTATTCTCTTGTCCGATATCTATAATCAATTAGGGTATTAATTCAATAAGACTTGAAAGAATTGTGCTAAATTTCCTTTGTGTAGACATGTTAACAGGTGCACTACTCTTACCATTGGTAGGTATTTTTCCTGCAAATGTTATATGCCCCAAGACGACGAAAATTAATCCCAAAACAGCTAACATCACCATTGAAAGATTAACCTACAAAACAAAAATATTCAGTAAAATAAAATTGTCTTCTATTGCGTGGTGTAAACAAATAATTGCATAACAAAAAGTTTATTTAATAAGAGCAAACTCCATAGACGGAGGAGGCATATTTGCACTTGAAATATAACAAATATAAGAATGTTTTGATACACAGATAATTTTGAAATAGTTTTGAATAAAATTAATAACCTAAAACTGTTAATCTTTAAATACTTTTTTTATAATTTGCAGTTATTTTGAAATTATATTTTTATTTAAATGAAAATAATTAAATTCTAAACTTCTAAGAAATTTAGCAGATTAATTAATTGAATTTCAAAAGACTTAATTTAGATCTTCAATAATTTGCAAAACAAACACTTAAAATACTAAATATTTAATTTTTCTCAAAGCAAACGATATTAAAAATACAGATTTATGTGTAAATAAATAATTTATTTGATTATAAATATTATAATGAATAAAATTATAATGATTATAAATACATAATTTATAAAATATATGATACAAATTTAAATATATAATTTTTTTTTTTGTATATTAAATTATTTATTTGTTTGATATTTACTTAATTTAAAACTAAATGAGAACTGTATAAAATGTAAATACTTCAAAATAAATAAATGCAGATCAAACATAAAATATATAAATTTTTTAATATATTTAAATACTTTAAATTTAAATAATTGAAAATGTATAAAAATATATCAATTTATTTTTAAATACTTAATTTTAACGAACGCTATTTAAATATTCAGTATTACTTGACTCAAATCGCTTTGACAGCAATTTACTTTATCAGTGTATACTTTATCATTTACTTTATTACTCAAAACCATTTATGTTTCAAAATTTTATATCATTTTCAATCTCCACGTGAGTTATTCACCAGCATCAGTGGAACAGTGTTCCACTCACATACTTCAGTTAGAAAGTAGCCCAAGTTTAAATGTTCAACTTTTACTGTGTCTGTATATAACATATGGGTCAATTCCTGTAAACAGTAGTTTCACATGTTCCAGGTGTTTTAATAAAAGTTTTTTTTTGACTTAGTTCTGATTTTGGACACTGATCAATTTTGCTATATTGTAGTTCATATTTGACACCCATTAGCTAAGGCAACAATTTATATTTTTAATATTTAAACATTTAGTTTCTTTTATTAGATGTCATTCCTTTGTGTGTCCTAACAGCTAAATAATGAAATCACAACTTCAGTTACAAGTCTTCATTTTATAGTTCTCTTTTAATTTGATGTTTTATATTAAGTTAGATAATTTAAAATACAAACAGTAATAAAAAATCCGCTATACATTAGAGCAGTATTTTAAATTAATTTTTTTACCACTGTCCCCTAGATTTCTTATCATTCACCTGTCTTTAACTTTTAACACCTAATTCTGTACATAGATGACAACAGACTATATTCAAAGTGATATTATTTTTTACTAAAGTCCATATACACCATTTTAAGAGTTAGACTATGTTCTAGCTATCATTGTGAGCAGGGAAATATTATAAAACTGAACTACTTTGGGTAAATATTTTATTCCTTGTCATTCACCTGTCTTTATTCATTCTCAAAATAAAAAAAGCAAATATTTTTTTAACATATATGTATGCCTAGTTAGTGTAACAATTTGAATATCAAGTTTGGCTTAAAATCAAATAAAACTCATAAACTCAGAAAGAAAAATCACATGATTTGTCATTCACCTGTCGTCAATTAACTGTCTTCTTGGTTGTCAAGGGAATGATATTAGAACAGATGAATTACATTTAAACTAGATTTTCTTTTTAGAAAGTAAAACAAATAAGAAGTTATTTTTAAATATAAGATCGCAATCAAAGTCAAACAATGTTTTTAATTTTTCTAATGATATATATATATATATATATAGACATAATAACAAAGCAGTTTTTTCCGATATTAAGTGTTATTCCCCTGTCATGCTGTTATTTACTTGTCTTCAAAATATAAATTTGCATTTTCTATTTAATTTACCCAAAATGATCGCTGTTATTTTATTTTGTAGTTTAAATGATCCATCTTAAAATATAATGCAGAAAACAGGATGAAAAATAGAAAAAAAGAATATTATAACAAAAAGATGATAATGCCCTTTAGAGAAAATGACCCACATACTTAAAGTATATTTTTGGGGCATTTCTAATATTAATAATGAAAACGGTGTTTGGAAACTCGATTTCAATTTCAAAAATTTAATAACGAAATATTTGTTTAATAATTTGAGATGTTAGAAATAATAGACATTAAAGTGTTTTGAGATATAAAATCAAATGCCATGCGAAGCACAATATTTACAAAATTAGTAAATAAAATAAGTCCTTGTCTGTATAATTTAGATCAATATTGCCAATTGAATGACTTTTTAAAACATGAAGATAACATTTAATGCCTTTGATGTGTCCTGTCTCTTTGTGGGTATTATTAGTTCAATATCATTGATTAGAAATTCTACAAGTCATAAGGTTCTCAGGATACGTAAGTTTCGTTCTGATAAGAATTTGCCTTTATTTATTCGAACGGGATTGATAAAGTAATTATGTTTGTTATGCTTCGTATAGTAATCCTCTAATAATAATATTGAATAATGTGTGGTATGTATCAGTTTGGAGATTTAAGGAACACCGGAGTTGCAGGAGGGCAGACGAGTAGTAATCTGTTGCATAACGTTTTACAAACCGGTGTATGATGGATGTAACATATTCTATATATGATAATAATTCACCTATGCGATAGAAGAAAGCCAAGAGAAGTAAAAAAATGCAAAGAAAGTTGAGAACATACCTGTTACCTTCTGAGAATCCTTAATTCCGAAATAATGGACAAAATGCACAAGCTTCACTCGTATTTATATAAAATATAATATTCCACATCTTTAGAAGGGACACAAAGCATTATGTCACACAGGTGGAGATCATAATTAGTTCCTCCTTTCTTTTCAAATCCTCTTTCTAGCTCCAATCATCTGCAAAGATACAAATATGGTATTTGTGTACACCCAATTTGGCAAACAAAAACAAATATCCATCGTTGTTTATTTGGCACCTGCTAATCATGTATTTCAAAAGATGCAATCACACAAATTCCTACTGTAGAGCAAAATCAAGGATTCATTTTGCAAAATGAAACATATTGTTTATATTCTGCTGAATTCAGTACTCAATGTGTGCTCCACAAAGTTTGTGCGCATATTTTGTAATAATCCTGATTTTCATGAAATTAATTTACATATGAAATATATAATATACATCTAAATACATATGGACAGTGAACACATTTCACAACAGTTATTTGATGAACAGATATATATATATATATAATATATATTAGGAGCCTTTTCCCCTGCACGTTACACTTCGTCAACCACTTCGGCCACACAATAAGCTGCCATAAGCCTTCGGGTTGGTCGTGTGGTCAGGGCTTTTAACTTCGTTAACCACTGTAACTCGCTCCACGAGTCGGGAAGCAACGTAAAATTTCAACTATATAGGTACCTGCCTGCAAAAATGCTTGGTCTTGCTAGCTATTGTCAGTCTACCCAGGAAGCGAACTCAAGTATTTTGTCTATGATTTTGACATTATTTATTTCTTAATCTGCAATACATAGCAAAAAACGTTTCATGTCAGGGTATTTCCCAAAGTTGTCTCTATAAGTGTACCAAATTTCATACGAAACACAGAAAGCACACAAGTTCATACAATGGAAGCGAAGGATGCGGCGACGTTATTTTTTTAATATATATATATATATATATATATATATATATATATATATATATATTTATATATATATATATATATATATATATATATATTTATATATATATATATATATATATATTTATATATATATATATATATATATATTTATATATATATATATATATATATATATATTTATATATATATATATATATATATATATATTTATATATATATATATATATATATATATAATATATATATATATATATATATATATTTATATATATATATATATATATATATATATATATAATATATATATATATATATATATATATTTATATATATATATATATATATTTATATATATATATATATATATTTATATATATATATATATATATATATATATTTATATATATATATATATATATATTTATATATATATATATATATATATATATATATATATATATTTATATATATATATATATATATATATATTTATATATATATATATATATATATATATATATATATATATATATATATATATATATATATATATATATATATATATATATATATATATATATATATATATATAGAAATACAAATTTGTGTAAAAGAAAAGACGTAATGTTTGGAATAAAACTGAACAGTTACAGTATTATTTATATAAAAAAAGTAATTCAAGAATGTATAGTAGGCGCAAAGCAGCAGTATCACATAAATACAATATAAAGTATCCAAATTGATTCAAATGGTTAAACTTTATTGAGTAGTACCTAAAAGAGACTGTGAAAGTGTTGTGACCCCCACTCTCTCTCTCTCTCTCTCTCTCTCACTCTCTCTCTCTCTCTCTCACTCTCTCTCTCTCTCTCTCACTCTCTCTCTCTCTCTCTGTATTTATATAAATATATATATATGGCATATACTCGTATGTGTGTGTATGCATATGTCTTCTGAAAATTCGTGATCTCGTAGAACGTTTAAACGGAATGCGTTATGTTCATAAATTAGCAATTATCTATATTGATAGCACTCTCACTTAGCAATAATCCATATATTAAAATAAATTAATAATACATTCGTCAATACTTCCGTCATTTGACGAAATTAAAAATTTGGAAAGCATTTTCTCGGACGTCATTGCCAACCTTGCACAAAGCATTGATATTTCATAGCAATCTTGGTATTGTTTGTAATATATTTTGTTTTTTATATACATGACCCTTAATTTTTTTGACACATTTGGTTTTATTTGTATATATATATTCTTAAAATTATTTCAAACATTTGATATTATATATTATATTTTAAATACAAATTTGCGTAAAAGAAATGCTGTAATGTTTGGAATAAAACCTAACAGTTACAGTATTATTTATATAAAAAAAGTTATGCAAGTAGGCGCAAAGCAGTACTATCACATAAATGCAATATAAAGTATCCAAATTGAATCAAAGAATTAAATTTTATTGTGTAGTACCCAAAAGAGGCTGTGAAAGGGTTGTGACCTCTACTCCCCGGTTGAAGCATGCTTTGGAGCCTCGGCAACACTCTCAGAAGCCCGTACCAATTATAGAAAGTCGACTAGACTAATTGATGTACCGAATATGAAAAACCGGAAAAATAAAAAAATACGAGTAAAGTTTTATACAATGAAATTATTTAAAACTATTAAAATATTTATAACTATTAAAATCAAGATACACTAGATACAAACCATAATAAAAATCAAAGCTAAAGTACACTTACAAAACAGTATAGCACACGCAAATAAGTGCACTTTCTGTTTATCAAAATAAACCACTAATAATCAATTCGCTCATTAAGTACTCACATCGCTGTGGCCACCAATTTTGTTGTACGTCGAGAATTTCCCTTTGCATTCTTCTATATCGATCTCATAAAAATTGGTTAAAATTCAGTACAGAAACCTGTTGCAGAAGCTAATTTTCTAGCTTTTTCGAGGTATGTAACAAGACTCAAATGTTGGTCCTCCGTCCTTGAATTTAATCTTTTTCTTCTGATCATGTAATTCATTACAATGTTTCTGAACACCCCTTTGTGTAGGTTAGATGTCTTTCGTATTTACGATAAAAAAAGTTATTTTAGGTTTAAAATCAACTTTATAATTACATGATCAGAAGTAACCCTCCCCTCTGCAGCTTCTTTTTGGTACTACTCAATAAATTTTAATTATTTGATTCCATTTCGATACCTTATATATATATATATATATATATATATATATATATAAGTTGTAAATCCAATGATAGAATGTAAGTAGTAACTCATAATACACTATTTTAAAATTTGCCTACAATATATATATATAATGCAGCATATACTCGTATGTGTGTGTATGCATATGCCTTTCGAAACTAATTATCTCTTGGAACGTTTAAACGGAAGGAGTTATGTTTATAAATTGGCAATTATGTATATTCATAGCATTCTCAATTAGCAATATAGTCCTTATATAAAAATAAATTAATAATAAATTCGTCAATTAGGCGTCATTTTCATTAACTTTGCGTCATGTTTGCCATTTTAACGCTATATTTTGTCAATCTGGGGCTAAATATCGAAAAATTGGCGACATTTCGCTAAATCATTCAAGTTCGCCATATGCATCGTTAAGTTTTACAAACAAAAGGAGGGAATCGCATGCACATTTCCTATATATTGGAAAGTTTGTCTTCCGTCATATGAGGAAATTAATAATTTGGAATGCATTACCTCGGACGCCATTGCCAACCTTGCACAAAGCATTGGTGTAGGTACATGTAAGTCCGCTGCGTGTTTGTAAATATCAGCTGAAATAAGCACGCGCAGGTGCTTGACATTACATATTGGCTAAGGCGTATGCAGATATTTGTTCGGTTTAGATATTATGCAATTTTTGAGTTCTTTGAGTTTGTTTTATAAATTTGTATAGCTCGAATTGTGTCGGTCCAATATTAATTTTTATCTATGTACACAGTCACTTTATCTATTTTTATCTATGTATCAATGTACATAATAAGTTTTTGTGTTCTTTCAGTTTTTTTTATGAAAATGTATAGTTCAAATTATGTCCGTCCAGTAAAAATTTTTGACAGTACACAATCACCTGAGTTGATGGGGATGAACTGCATTGCTCTCCTGTTTCATTAGTATTCTGCGATTAGAATGTGTGTGTTGTGTGATGTTGTATTTATGAGTTAAAGTACATTAACTTCCAGGTAATTGATGACTTTTTTATTCTTACTAGTGTGGATGAGTTTCTCAGAACTCTGTCAGGCCAAAGGGTCTAACATGGTATCAGAGCGTCAGTGAACAGTATGATACGTAGTAAAGTGGATCTCCGACATCCCCACAGACACAAAAGTCCGTGACGCTCTTACCTATCTGATATAAGAAGGACGGAAAAGGACCGTGTCCTGTGAAGAACATTGTTATTTCTCTATTTGTAGGTTGTCTGTCTGTTCTGACTTGTGATGTAAATAGGCGTGTTTAACGGCTGTTTTCTGATGTCGTCCAGCGTTTGTGCCACTTTTTCATATGGTATTGTTTTAGGTCCGTCTTAAGGCTCGAAATTGGGAGCTTGACACCTGTGTGAAATGTATCTTCAGGATGTTTCGTTGAGTTCTTTGGTGCCTCGGCAGTACACTCATTAAACTCTATTCCTGTGTGTACTGGAACCCAAGTCAGCTGTACTCTTCAACCCACGTTTCTAATCAGATTCTGGGCATCCCTAACCTGTCCCGATATCGTTTGATGTTTCTTTAAGACTTTAAGACTTGACAGTTATTTTGAAGTCTCTGTACCTGCGTATGTGTTAGTGTGTTGTCTAGGTAGACTCAGAAGGCCGCTGCCGTAACCAAGCTTGTCTTTGAGCTTCCTGTGTATATTGTTGTTTTACTATTTGTTGGATTTTTTGTTGTATAATTGCTAACGCTGTCCGTGGTTGGATGTGCAGTCCAGCTTAGTATTATTTGTCCATTATCCTCCGGGACAAGGTTCAGACCTCTTTCCTCTTGGGCCAGCCTGAGTCTGCTGACTTTGGCTGTTAATCCTTACTTTGCGAAAGTATGGTGGATGGGCATGACACTCGCCAGCACTTGAAGGACCTCCGTCGGAGATATAGGCCCTTGTTATCAGGAGCAAGAAAGGCTTTTATGCGGATGACGGTTTTCTTTCATGATACCCCTACAGATTGGAGCCCCAAACACCCAGCCGCAAAAGAAAGGACCCTCTCGACCACTGTCAAGTACCACACCTTGAGCAGATTCGGTCGAATTCCCTACGTCCTGGGAGCGTACCTCACTAGGTGCCTGTGCATCTGTAAAATTTCGGTTTTAAAAGTCTCAATGTGAGGCATCCATGACTGGGTCTGGTCTGATGTCACTCCGAGATAATTCAACGTGCTTTTCGTTTCAATTCTTTGGTCGCTGATTCTTATTATCGGCGATTTTTACATGGGCTTTTTCTGTCCATATATTATCTGCACAGATTTCTCGGGAGACACTGTGAGTCCTACTTTATCGTACCAGTCTATAAAGTGATCAACCGCAGCATGGTCACTCCACTTTAGTTCTCTTCTGGTACCTCCAGTAGGATCTTCAGCATATTTCCCTTGTTTTTAAAAACAGACAACTTCGCCTATCCGAAGGCATTCTGGGAATTATTCAGGTGAGTAACACGTGTTCAGCCAGTCCTGCAAAACATTACCTACTATTTAGTACCATTTTAATCAATTTGTAACATTTTTATCAATTTGGTGACATTTTCGTTAATCTGACAACATTTAAGTAAGTTGCCAAGTAAGCGACATCCCGCCAAATTTTTCGTCAAGCATTACGGACTTACGGAGAAATGAACTGAATGATTTTTATTGGCCTTTTTTATATTCTATCCAAGATATTGACTTTTCATCAATTAGTTGCTATTTTTATTGATTTAGCTTTATTTTTATCAATTTGTGAAAATTCCGTCAATTTTCGCTGCATTTAAAGATACTCACCAAGATGGCTATATGCCACCAAATTTCGTCGCCAGAATTTAGACACGTGTTACAGACGGAGAAATAGGCCATTCTTGTAGTAGATTCTTATATTCTCTCCAAGATATTGAATTTTCATCAGTTATTAGTAAATTCATTAAATTAGAGTCATTTTTATCAATTTGGCAACATTTTCATCAATTTGCAAACTTTTATAAAAGTCGTTAAATTGGCGATATTCCGAAAAATTTCGCCAAAATTTCGATGTGGACGAAAAAATGGGTTATTCGGTTATTCATAAGTATTTATTTACTTCTGTAAATGATACATAACGGAAAAAGACCAATTACTATGATCACAGTACTAGAAACTATATAATGACTAATAGCGTCCAAATACAAAACTAGTGCTCAAAATTTCTTTTCTCGTCATTGGAAAGAGCATCCATGAGAATGATGATAACAAAGGTATCAAATAAATTTACATATTTCACAATGGTTTCATTTTTGCCAGTTTGTAACATAATTGAAAAGCGCTTATGACTTTATTCATTCTGTCTGTCTGTCCTTTAACACGATAACTGCCGTAAAAATGAATTTATCAAAAATAATTTTAGCATGATTTTTAGACGGTCTGTGGGACATACTGGAATGTATATGAATAATATCACCCAATTAGTTTTGGATTGAACTCGGAATGCAATACATTGAACCCTATGAATCCTCATTTTTTAAACAATTTTTAGGGAAATTTAAAATTTACAAATTGCTTCGAAAATTTTAGGACATATTCAAATTATCCCATAAAATACATATATAAAAAAAATTCAATATATGTTCGGTAGATTTTAAATACGAAATAAAATATTAAACTCATCATATTATATGAAAAGATTACATGACCCACTTCAAAATAAAATATGGCTTCCATCTCTTTTGTCAAAATCGTAATTGTTAAGTTATTCTTAATTATATTTAGTGTTCCAGCCTCCCTAAAACTGCTTTATTTTAGAGTAATTTCTGTGTATCTATATACTGCGCCATTGCAATATTTTTTTGTTTAAATGATCATCAAACTTTGATTATATCTACAACGAAGCCTAATTTTAACGTATGGAGAGTGAAAACACATCAAGCTGTAAGATGAGGTGTATAAGATTTGCTGAATTTTTTAACACAAAATTATTTAGCTCTGGAGTCTGGAATATAGCTGACATGAATGAAACATTCATTGATTTTACATACAGAAGAAGACGATTTTATATTATTGCCTTTTTCGATGAAGTTCTAAGCATGGAGGTAGAAAGTACTTTTACCTGCATTGTTTTAAGTTTTTAAGTAAAATAAATTATTGTCGTATTATGATAATTTTAAAACTACCACCGCTGAATGAAAGAAATAGAATAAAAGTTTATGAATGAAGCATTCACGTCTTTTATAGAGAGTGCCAGGCAATTTAAAATTCGATGACTTCATTTGAATAAAGTTCATTTTTTTATGAAGTTTTCAAATATAGAAAATTATTATTAGTATTGTGATAATTTTAAAAATATCACCGCTGAATGTATCGCATTGTCAAAATAAAATTGCATTGCTGTTGGAAAGTGTTTCATTATCAATGATATGTATGAATGATCATCTTATTTAAGCTTTATATGATTTAATGATACATTTATGTGAAAAATGTCCAATATCTCGAGAACGGTTCATGGTAGCGTTCTAATGTTTGTGTCAATCGTTTTCTAATAAGAAATTACAAAAAAAATTATTATTTACATAACTTTATTGAAAATTTTGATTTATATTCCCCTGATGCATAATGCTTTCCATATAAGGAAAGTAAAAACGGAATTGAACGGAAATAATTTGTATAATTCTTCGATTTTAACCGATTCAATAAGTTTTCAGGTTCTTTTCAATGCTCAATTAGAATTTTTTTGTCAAAGATGTGCAGAGGATATAAACCTTTCTGGAATTTACTCAGGAATGAATTCTACAGTTTGGAAAATTCTTTAATATAATTAATATTTAACAAATTATTTTATGCTGTTCGAAAACACGTGTAAGTCGGAAAAATGCTTAAAAGGCTTCCGGGAATTCCGAATTCTTACTGAATGTGTTTTTTGAAGAAAAAATAAGTTTTACAGTCAATAATGTGCACAGCCATAAGGAATGGTGGGGACATGACCAAAAATTCCATTTACCTTTATTTTACAATTGCAGAATGTATGATAATTTAATGGAATTTCTTACATGACCAGACGATGATTTAGTTAAAGATTTAGTGAAATATGATGTTATAAAACTACAAATGTTACATGAAATGAAACCATCCTGTCTTATTCAGGAATTTGCACTGACTATACCGAATTTACATTTTATTATCTATCAGGTATTGGAAAGTAATAGAGGGGGAGTCGGCAATCTATATAATGGGAATTTATCGTAAAAGATATTGCTTACGCAGTGGACAATTAATAGAAGGAAAATTGTCTAAGACAATCGGATACTGTAGGTCTGTGCCACTTGGGACTTGAGTACACCGCTGCCAAGACTATATTAGAGTTACAGAAATTCCATGCAACCATTGACCGAAAATTGCATAAATTCCCCAGAAAGTTCGTATTGGAAAACAAAATTTTTCACAGTATTTACTTCCCCCCCCACACACACAAACACGCCATTTGGTTAACCTACAGTTTTAGATAAACTACTTTGAATTATGTGAATGATATTACGAAATAATATTATGGCTTTACAATCCAGAAATAATTTCAGGAAATGACGATAAAGCAAACAATCATAGAAAGCAAGCACTCATCTGTTTACATCTGTTTTCCTTTATAATAGGTCAATCTGCTGAATAAAATTCCACACGTGTATTAAAATTATATATCGTTAACATGCTGTATAATGAACAAAATAAAAAACTTATAAACGTTGAATCCTGCTAAATTAGATAAATAATTTTATTAATAATTTAGATAATAAATATACAATTCAGTGTCTCATAGACACAGCTCAATGATTAACCATACAATTTATCAATCTTCTGAATGTCAATGCTGGTAGCTCTCTGCGTCTGGCCAAGGTACGTCGGGTCAACATTTTTGTCGTAAATCTCAAAGGCAGGCAGACCACTTTCTGGAGCGTTCATTTCATAATGCATCACCGAGTAGTAATCATAATCTCCGAGTATAATATAATCTTCATAGCTACCCTTTTCATATTGAGATCTCCACTCTGTAAGACAACATCATTTGAGAAAACTATCGTAATAATATTATAAATACAATTGCGAAGCATAAGCATTGTGTTTTACTTTTTGCACATAAAGTACCTATATTTTTTTTGTAATACATAATTCAACGAAACAATTCGTATTATATAATTTTAAATAAATATAATGTAATCTAAATTATTTTCTTATTTACGATTTAAACTCTGTGAAAATAATTCTAGCATCCCTTCTGAATCATTAAAACAATGATAGAATGTAATTTGTTTTAACCAAGGAGTTTGATAGGAGATAAAACTCTATACTTTAAAAAGTAAAGTACTTAAAAGTAATGTACTTAAAAATACCGTAATAATTTGAGAAATATATGTAGTAGTCGCTAGTGTTAATAAAGTATGTTATTAAAGTAGTGTTATTCATTTCTGTTTGTATTTATTCAAATTAATTTTCCTAATGAGGTGGAGTAATATGTAAATCATCGTAATTGTAGAATAGAGTGCAAAATATATGGAGACAAAAATAAATTAAAAGTTAAAATAAATTTAAATACGTGTCGACATTTTTTATTTTTTAAGTTCTAGTGTGAAATGCACTAATTTATTTCTGTAAAAATAATTATATTAAAATTCAGTAGTTTATTAAAATTATATTAGAATTTTAGTAGTTTATTGAGAATATTTGATGCACGGGAAAATCAGTCGATAACACCCCCACGGTCGATAAACCGGAAAATGAAAAAATCGAATTATTTAAAAATTTACGTTATTCGGGTGTTGTTTATTGTGGAGCGTTGATTTCAAACAAATATTCGAACAGTATATACTAATTGCCAAGCGTCAGTCAGTCCGCTGCGCATTTAAGGCACTTCACGTATAGATTGAGGTTTGCAATTTGGTTCACGGGTCAATCATTTGATAAAACCCTCTGAATTTTGTTTTATATGTTTCTTTTATGTGTTTAGTAGAGGGGGTACTATACATCACCAAAACGTTCGAATCGAGAAAGGATTGAAAATAATACTTATAGATAAGAATAATTCTTGATAGAATCTTCAAAGTTAGTGTATGGTTATACAGTTAGAAAGAGTTAGTTTTTTCTATCATTTTTTACATTGAGTTTTGCATAATAAATAAGAAACTGCTTCTCTTTTCTGTGAGATAAAGCATGTTCAGCGAGTTTGAGACTAAGCCTCCTGACTCGCGAATCGAGTTACGGAATTAATGAGCGGCTGGTAAGGGAGGGCGATGATCCGCGTTTCTGTGAGCGCCAGCGAGCATGGGATACGTATGCAGTCATGTAGGCCTTCCAGATTGAATGAGTTATCGAAGCGAACTATAGGGCTGTTGAATGTCCTTTAAGAAAGAAGGTTCGTAATATGTATTTTATGCCTGCAGAACAGGCGGCAAGGAAGTGATCGCGAAGCGGAGAGGAGAATCAGCGAGAAGGAGACAAAGCCTCCTTACTGGCGAAACGAGTTAAGGGAGTTGCGAGCATAGCCAGCACAAGGTGGAGAATACTGGTATTTTAAAAAAATCACAATTTTTGAGGTGTGCTTATAGTGAGACCGTTGAATTTAAACGTGTATACGACTAGTAAGAAACTAATTACTTTCAGGAATGTTTTCTTCAATGACTCTGACGAAGTAGTCTCTGTCAGGACGGTTGTGTTCATGCTGTATTCCAGATGCGTGGATGAACTCGTGGTGGATGGTACCAGTTTCAAGACAATAACTTTTATTTAGGGAAACGGTTTGCTGATTGCCTAATCGACCCAAATTGGAGTAACACCTGAAACAAGATAATATGAGTTGAATGGCATTTAAAATAAAATGGGGGATAGTACATGTATAGAAGAGTTATCCATATTTTATATTTGAGTTTACTGATGTACGCACGAGCGCCTAGAGATATTTTATCGGGAGGGCGGGTATCTTGAATTTCCTTGAGCAACCTGTTATTACCAGGGCAATAAAGATTGTCCAGCGTAATATATATATATATATATATATATATATATATATATATATATATATATATATATATATATATATATACTAGTATACACGTACCAACATAATCTCAGAAACGTCCGATTTGAGTTCAGGGATGCTTGAATCGTGTGAATTTTCGATCATGTCGTAATGTTTTTTCTATACATTATACTACTATGTAGGAAAAGTAAAATGGGATTCAACCGGACAAAATTCATGTTTATCTTTAAAAAAGCGAATTAAAAATTTCTGAGAAAATTTCATTATGCAAAATTTTGATTAAGTAAAATTAAAATTATAACAGCACATAAAGAAAAATTTTAGTAAATAGAATATCAATATATCTAAGGAAAAGAAATCTGGACTATAAGTAACTGAAATAGTTAGTGAAAGTGTAGAAATCCGACTTCCCCCAAATTCATTGATATTACAAACACGTATTATTTATCATATGATATTTGATTTATCAGTAAATTTTCTAGAATTTGTTTCATATTCTTAGAGCTTTATTAATTTCTGAAATATTTTTTAAATTTTTATTCTCTTTTTTTCTTCCCTCCCCCCTTTCTTTTCAACTTTTAGTTATTTTTAGGCTTTTGAAAATTTCTTAGAACATTTGTAGTTTATGATAATGTTAAGAACTTTCTTTTTCTTGAAAACATTATAGAACTTTCTGGATTTCTTAAAATATTTTAGCACTTTCTTAAGTTTTTCAAATTTCTTATAACTTTCTGTAGATTTAGGAAAAAATTTTAGAAATTTAGATTCTTGAAATATTTTTGAAACTTTCCATGTTTTGTAAAAATTTCTTAGAATTTTAGTAGTTTATTAAGAATTTCCTACAACTATTATACTTTTGAAAAATTTTTTATGAACTTTCTTAGTATGAGGCTGGACAATGTCAATTTATTATGTGTAAACCAATGTATAGTTTTTAAAAAATTATCATACAGGAAGTATTAATCAGAAATAGCCGAAGCAAACTTTGTCGTTGTAGCATTGCTTCATGCTAACGCATAAATTCAACAAATTCTTAAACACTTCATTACTCTTTTGCATAAAATTTCTTACCCGCCTCCGTTTATAATATA
Organism: Amaurobius ferox; assembly: GCA_951213105.1. Classification (NCBI taxonomy): domain Eukaryota; kingdom Metazoa; phylum Arthropoda; class Arachnida; order Araneae; family Amaurobiidae; genus Amaurobius; species Amaurobius ferox. The sequence goes on from OX578149.1 coordinate 19,592,327, forward strand.
TATGTAGTCTATGTCAGTGGGTTCATATCTACGAATTTTCAAGTTCGTCAGCGAATTGCTTAAATCTTCAAGAGCCGTGTAGATTATATTTTGTTGATCTTGGCCTAAAAAGGTAAAAAATACGTTAGTTGCTGGCATGACACACACATACATACGTGAGTTAAATAGTCCAATCACTGACTTTCCTATATAAATGAAATACAATGCCTTATTAATTCACTGAATCACACGATCATCACAATATCGACGTTACACCTGGAGCTAAAAATATGATTCTTTTATAGGTTTGTTTCTCCCAGCTTCTAAGTAATACATTAAATAGGGACATTTCCGTATCTTATGAGTGATTGAGAAACCATGGGGGTTATATAACCGAGTGACGCAATCGTATCGTTTTAAACTCTTAGTAAATAAATCTGAATTTTTCACGAATTTTGCTCGTGAGTCATTGATAAACACTAGAAAGTTATTTTTCCTTAACTTAAAACGGTTCGAAGTGTAGGATGAACAAGAATCAAGATCACCGTGTCTGTTGTTGTTGTTGAGACCCAGACCGTCCGACCTACCAGAAAGGTGTAAGGTAGCTGTTTGGACGGCCGGGAAGTGCCACCCAATTTGGACCGGAACCCAGTGGGGGAGGCATCCACAGGGACCGTACCCTCCTTCCCCTACCACCAACCTCTCGGAAGGACTTACGGACCCACATGTTTAACGTGATCGTACTCCGCTTGAACACGGCGGCAGTTTTGGCAGTGGCTGGAATCGAACCCGGGCCTACCGAGTGCAACTCCAGCGCGCTAACCAATGGGCTACAGCGCCCAAGATCACAGTGTCTGTGAAATCACTGGGAGTCAAATTTTATGCACAGCAGATATACAGAGACAATTGTCTAAGACTTCATGTCAGAAACCTGAAATTTTAGAGGAATGTTTCTCAAAAGTAGCTGATGAAATCTGATCAATAATTTTGTAAAATTGCTGAAAAGCAAAGGTTAGCATTTTCCCTACTAAAGATTAGTTTTTTTTTTTAATATATATATTCAAGTATTTAACTTTTCCCTACTAAAAATTAGTTTTTTTTTTAATATATATATTCAAGTATTTAACTTTTCTCAATATTAAATAGAATAATTACAAAGTAGATAGTTTTCATTTATTGACTGTTCTTTTCATATCCAAAGCCACAAATCACATTTAAAGAACACATATGATATAATAGCATTCGACATCATATTTTAAATGTGATAATATTTTCTAGTGACGAACATCATATTACAAATATTTAGTTTTGATGTGAATAACAGTTCTTGGGGTATATGTGGCAGAAATTGGAGCGTTATTAAAATGTAAACAGTTTAGACGCAAATTTCTCCGAATCCAATGGAATAAAATATAAAAATTTTTATTGTTTCTTCAGAAATGTGAATATTTTAAATGATTTCAATATTTTCATATTTTAAATTTTTTTAAATTTCGGAACAAATAATCTGTCGGAGAGAGTGTTTTTTTTTTCTTATTTTCACTCGAAATATTTTAAAACTTATAGAAATATTAAGTGACGAAAATGTATGTTAGAAACTTTAGTTTCTAAATCTATAATTATTGTTAACAATATTCTTATGTTTTGGAGTTATTTTCAAGTAAAGGTGAAGAAGGTTGAAAGTTATATGATTTTCAAGTTCATGATGCTTATATCTCAAAAACTAGAAGTGCTAACAATACGTAATAATTTAGAACTCTTTGAAAGCCCTACATATGTATATGATAGGATTTTATATCCAGCTCTTAATTTTAGAAATATAATGGTTAAGACGTCAATATTTTTGAATTTTAATCTGAGTTTTGCAATTGTTGGCAAATATCTAACATTTAGAATGTCGCGATTGATAAAGTTCAACCTGTTTATTTACTCCTTGATGAAATATTTACAATTTTATTTTACTGCCGAGGATCGTTTATGCATGTTTTTTTAATTTTATAAATTCTGAAATAAATTATTTAGAAGTTTGCATAAATGTATCAAACTGCTACCAGAACACATCAAATGAAGCATTAATAATTAATATCGGTTCCGTAGTTAAGGCTGTAAGTCCAAAATGACAATCGTAAAAAGTGACATATTATTTTTTTGTCGGTTGTTACTCACCAATTGTAATTTTAATTTGTTTCTTTTTTCTCAGCATTGTGAGCGTATTATAGAAAACAAAAAATCAAAATTTTAAGTTCCTAGAAGTAACACAGGATATCACAGAAAATCGAGGTGTATCACGTTAAAAAAATCTGATGTGGGCACCACATGACTTTCCTTATATAATGTAATGAATTTACTACTTTTACAGTAAAAAATAGGTTTTTCTTATAGTAGATACTAATATTCTTTCCAAGATATTGAATTTTCGACAATTAGTCGTCATTTTCAATGATTTAGCGTCGTTTTTATCCATTTGGCGAGATTTTCGTTAATTTGGCAACATTTAAAAAAGTCGTCAAGTTGGCGACATTCTGCCAAATTCTCACCAAGCGTTATGCACTAAGAAATAAGTTATTATTACAGCAGATAAATGCCTATAGGCGTTCAAATACAAAAGTATTATTCAAAGTATCTTTTTTCATGAATGGAACGAGCTAGATGCATGAGAATGGTGTCACTCAATTTATCGCATGGTATTACATATGAAAAGTAACCATGTTTCTCAATAGGAAATATATTTTTTTTATTTTATATGACTTTTTGATAATTTTTTTGAAAAATGTACAATATCTCGAGAACGGTTCATGTTAGCGTTCTAAAATTTATGTCAATCGCTTTCTTATGAAAAATTACATAAGAAATGTCTATTTGCGTAACTTTATTAGGGGTTTTGATTTTTTGACGATTTTTCAAAATTCCATTCGAAAATTTAGGGGTGTTCTGAACATTCGATTGCGTATAAAAACAATAGGCTTCCAGTGTTTACGAATTGTGATTGTTGTACCAAATTTGGTTCGAATCGGTCCATTCGTTCGTCAGTTATCGTCTCCACAGGCTCACTGACACACACACACACATACATACTTTCACACACACACACACACACACACAGATATCACTTCAAAAATATTTGATTCGTGATCAGGGATGCTTGAAACGTGCTCTCCCGTCGAAAACTCGAATTCGAATTTTCGACCCCGTTACAATACTTTCCTTATACATTATGTATATAAGGAAAGTAATAAAATCCATTTGCCAGCTTCAAACATGACGAATTAGCATAAAGAAACACTACCTAACATTGTTCCTAGCATTATTTCGTTAATCACGTAGTTTTTGTTTTAATACTGCCCCTTAAGGTGCAATTTTAATTAATAACATCTTTTAATAGATGGGATCTCCACAGTCAAGCAGGCTTTGTTGCAAGTACAGAGATCGCCGCTTTTTCACGACGCCAGAAATTATAACGATGTTTTTTGTTCGGAAATTATGATAATAGAAGCATCACACCACAAAATGTGCAAATTTTAATACAATGACCGCCACTTATTAACTTTACTAATTTCCTGACTTGTACATTTTGTGGATCTGTAAGGCTGCAAGCAAATAAAAGTCAATTAAGTGTCTGTATATACTAGAATTTTAAGAGCAATTTGATCTACTTACTGAAATCGTTGGGATTGATGTAGTATGGAATCACGTTATTACGCCATTTGCTATCTCTATACTTCAAGAAGTTATACCCTTGACGAGCCTATGAACAAAAGGATATTGTTAGCACATAATATATAAAAATTAATTAAGTGGGTTAGCGCAAGGATTTTTTAAAATAAAACAAGAATACCATATTTGAGAACTAATATTTTTTCAGATGTTCACATTTTAGTTAAATGTTCAGGCTTGAATACAAAACCAAAGGTAGATCCAGAAAATGTTTAGAGAGCGATTAAAATCATGTGATTGATTATATCTATATTTTTAAAATCGCGTATTATAGCAATATTAGTAATTCTTTACAGTAACATAATGTAGGATTTAATGATATAGAGTTATTATTTATTTCATTTAAACTTTTAAATTGAAATGAAAAGAAATTACTATTTTGCTTAACAATTATTTGTAACTTCCAAATATGTTCCACCTCAAATCTATTCAACACATATTCAAGATGATTTTTTTCATCATGCTGTGTACCATGACATGTACACATGTATACCTTGACATGTATACCATGGCTCTGTGTAAGATATTTAGGTTTATTCATAGACTTCGTTGATCTATAACGTTTAGTTGGTGTACATTTTACACTCATTCTTTTTTACATCCCTCTGTTTCCACACTATTAAATTATTTCATGTCCCATATCTGAGTTAGAAATTCAAGTCGCTCCTTGGAATTAGTTGACAAGTTATGTTTAATTGGCAGCAATTCCATAGCACCAAACCCATTATTTATACTTTTTGCCATCCAGCTAAAACTGAATGCCACTTATTTAAAAAATAATGCGTGGTGAGGAATTCAAGTCTTCGCCAAATGTAATTCATGTTGTTAAAAGTAGCAAATGTCGTCAAACATGAAACATGTCGCCAAATGTAATCAATGCCCCCAAAGAGTTTTCAGCAGATCTGTGTTCTGTAAAGTGGGTTTTGGATCATTTCAACAAAACATACAATACTGTTAATTTTATTTCATTTTATTTTATTTCTTAATCCCAATTTCTTCATAATTCCTCCCATTCCTCCGAATTTCTCTCTCACTTTAGTTCAAACACTTCTGCTTGCTGATAAAGTTACCAATTCTGTAAATCTAGAATTTTTAATTATGTCTTAGATATATTTTCCGATGATTAATAGGAGATATGTTAAAAAATAAAAATGAGGTTTCTTACTTGTTCAGTTTGTTCTCGCGTTAATAGAATATCTCCGAGAGGCGACACTGAAATTATGAAAAATATATTAGTCATTTGTGTATTGTATTTTTTAAATTATATAAAAAATTCAATAACAATTGAAAACTGCATCTTGTTAAGAAATATTCGTATGTTAAACTTCAATTATACTGTGAGAACAACGTTAGCCTCTAAGTTAATTTGTCTCATCTGTAATCTTTTGCACGTCAATTTAAAGAATTTTTTTAATTAAGCATTTAAGACCGTTATATTTATTTTAACCATTCTGAAAGGTATTAGCTCTTTCAAAAAGAATATTGGCCACTAGATGTCACATCAAATAACTAAATAAAAGTTGTTGAGCGCTCTTCTAAACATTAAAAGCCTTTTCAGATTTAAGCATAAAAATGCTGCACATTTTATAATTTGTTTGATATGTAAAATGGTAAAATATATTGAATCTTAGTTAAACACTTTACACAAAATTATTTAATTGTATATTTTTTCTGATTGGTAGTGAATGGATATCAAACTGTGTTTTTACTATATCTGAGAGGCAAATGGTATATTTTTTAAATATTAGTTTGTATCATAACCTTAAATTCGAATTTTAGAAATGTTTGGTTTTTTTATTGATATGGAAGCTGAGTCAAATTGAATAAGCCCAAATCATTCTGGCTGATGTGAAAGCACTAAGTTATTTTTACATTTGTTTATTATCCATTTGCTTCGTCCCACATAGTTTAATTCCTGGAAATATTAGATTTTCCCGTTAGACTGGAAGATGGGACAAAGGAATGAGCGACTGAATAATGTCGGGCAACGACATATACGCTTCGTCTCTTAAATTTATGAGAAAGAATCTGAACACGACTAAGTATAATGAATATAAAAATTATTATGTGCCCATCGCGCATATAAACGTATCACATCGAAAAGAGAAAAGGGGTAAAATGTTATATAGTTATCTCCACAATCCCCATTTGAAATGAAGGTCAACTCTTTGATTTAAAAGATTGATATTAAATTCTCGTCCATAAATATTTTTTTTTCAAATATAAGAATCCAATAAAACCAATAAATGCGAAAAATGTATACTTATGTGAAAAAAATTAACAAAGATGAAGAAAATAAAAGTTAAAACTTTGTGGATTGCAAAAAATGGATAAATTGATTTGGGAAATTAAACTAGTTTTAAAATGTAACGAGTACTTCTCATCCTTCTTGAAGTAACACTATAGTTGCCATTACTGCACATTTAGGTAGTAATAAAAGTATTGTCCATTCCAAGAAAAGGAACGAGATTGAAACTTTCATGTATGTTCTTAACTCTGATTTTTTCTTCCTATTCAACTAGAATTTAAATAATAATAATGCTAATATCGAAATAGTGGACGAGGATGTCAATACTGAAAGAGACTTCAGAGAATTTTGTTCGATAATATCGGAAACATTGCAGTAGGTTGCAAGTTATAATGTCCCATAATTTACTTACCATTAGACAATACAGAGTTCTCAGATAGTTCTGTAATATAAATAAGAACATTTCATTAAAACTAGTATCCTTTAAATTTTCAATTAAAATATAGTGCGCAAATTATATAAATGCACATAAACAATGTACACTAACGGTATATCTGGACCACTACCTAAAGTATAAATAAAATTATATTCAATTATTGCACAATATTAATTAAAGAAAAAGAGGAAGAGAGGAATCCTTGTTGTCCTAATGTGAGCCATTATCATTGCAATATTTGAAATATCTTATCGTTATTAGATAGAATAACAAGTCTTAGCCATCTTTAAGTGAACTTATGTTATAACCAGAAAAATTACACAACTATTTTTCTTAAAATCAATAATAAATACATATGCTTACAATAATACATTTCATTAATTTTGAATAGTATCCTTATTCAACCACTAGCAATATATCAGTTCTTCGTACGGAAAATAAAATATAAAGAAACTCAACATTCATAATTATGTGTAAATTTCTATAGTATTCTAAATGACTTTGTTATATAAAGAAAAAATACATAAATATTTTATTAAAGAAAATATAATAAATAATGCATGCAATAACAAATGTTTACATAGACTGATGCATACATAGACTGAACATAGACTGCCATGTTTACATAGACTGATAAAAGCATATTTTACTAATGGGATTTTTGGTTAATGAATGGATATGAACTCAATATCATAGTGCATTGGTAAGAAATATCAATGTATTTTAGGGTCATGTATTATTACATGTGTATAATCATCACACTGGAGTACCAGTACAAAAGTGCTAGAACGGTTCTCCATTATTTACAATACTCTGGCCACAACTGGCCACAAACTGAACACAAAACTCTTAAAATAAGAATTTAAGAATTTTTCTAATAAAATAATTTACTTCAAGTCTAGTAAAGATATTAGGCAAGATTTTGCGTAAAACGTTGTTAACGGTGTTTCCAAACACTGTTCCAAATATCAAGAACTTTAAATTTTTGCATTAAACTGAAACGTCGTAAGACTTAAATTTTTTGCATTAAACTGAAACGTCATAAGACTTAAATTGAAAGCATTTAAAAATATCGATTTTAAAACAACAGTAGAACAAATATTTCAATTCATAGGAAATATAGAGTTATCATTATTAAAAAATCAATACTTACGTTTATTAGTATGTAATAAACTTACGTCTTCGATTTCCAACACTGCAAATATGTAAAATTTTATTTTAAATGCTTTCATAAAAAATAATAAGGTATGCGAAAAAGATGGAAATGAATAATAAAATGTAAAATAAAAGCAATAATGAAATGGCAAAGGAAAATAATCAGAAGATTAAAAGTGAAATTAAAGGCAAAAAATAATAATAAATACTGGAAAAGCAAAAAATTGTAAAATAAAATCTAGTATAAATGTCTATTAAACATCTATTTTAAATGTTTCGAGGAATATTAAAAAAGATCATCACTCACATTCTGCCAGTTTTTCATCTTGGCCTGTAGCCCGCAACATATCAAGGACATCAGGTGTCACAGCTGAAATATTTATGACATAATACATTAAAAATGTAATACAACAAATATTTGATATTTCTCACACACACACCGAAGCTCTTATTTTGAAATTTACAAAGTAATTTTCGTAGATACCTTCTGTAAGAAAATTAATCTGATGTGTCCAATTTAAAACATTTTACAAATTTAGAAATTTAGAGGCAATGAGAAAACAATGACGAAAATTAATGCTCTGTTTTCAAGTGATTTTGCTCAAACTCTGTAAACTTATATGTGTTACCAATTGCAATAAGGATACTGCATTTAATGGAAATCATTGTATTTCTGAGATATTACACTGCTATATGGAAAAGCAAAATTTTAATCTCTCAAACGATTCGCCATGACTCTTAAAACATGATTTCGTTTCATTTCTGGCTAAAAGCATTTCTATTTATTTCACTCATCTATATAAATAAAACTAGCAGCATACCCGTTCTTCGTACGGAGTATATAATATAAAGAAACTTGAAATTCATAATCATGTCCAAATTCTTATAGTATACTAAATGGCATGTTTAATCAAAATATTCTGTTAAAATATTTAATATAATGCTCCTAAAAAGAAGTTTAAGAATCTCTGTTCTCGCTATATAAAATTATCTTCATGGACATATCTGAAGAATAAAACATCTTGGACCCCTTATGTAAGCAAATATGAAAAAAAAATATGGAATTGAATCAATATATGCAAAATAAAAGCGTTAAAATTGTATGGGACCCGTACTAATTATATACGCGAATATTAGAAAATATAACCTGTATTAGTAGATTACATGTATAAATTGAAAATACCAATAAACCCGTAATCTTTAAATCTGAAGACAGTCATTTATTCCAATATATGTCAAAATTAAAGTGCTAAAATTATATGGGAATTATATGGACACGTACTACTTATAATGTCCGATTATTAGTAGAAGATTACCCGTTTTGCAATATAAGTCACAAATGTTTTTTGGTCAAATACAACAGACGACGTAATAAATTGAATATATAATTAATCCCCTTAATCTTCATACCAGAAGACTGTACTTGATTCCAATATATATGCCAATATACCTGTACTACTTATATTCTCGTAGGTTAGAAGATATACCCGTGCATTCCTAGAAGATTACTCGTACAACGTACAATATGCGTGTGTCAGCAATTTTTGCCGCAATAAAACAATGGCGTAATAACTTAAAAATATCAATAATCCCTGAATCAATAATTCCGGAAAATATCAATAATAATAATGTTTAAACCTGAAGAGTATAATTGATATTATCCAGTCCAAAATGAAATGGGCAATGAAATTTATTTTATATACATATCTTCATTATTCAAATCGGAAAGGATTTAATAAAAACCGTCTGCCGCATAAACACATTGGATTTAAATCCGTTGCTAAGCGACATGATATCATTTGCTTCAAATAAATTGGTAGAAAAAATATCGTCTAAATAGTTATATTTCTATGGAACATTTGGCGACAGTTTCGTCAAATTAGCGACATTTTAAAAAATCGCCAAATTTATCGCCAAGTGGGACTGTAGAACTGACAGTTCCACTTTGCGACAAATTGACGAAATATCATCACAATACTATCCCCTAACAAAAAACAATTAATATCATTTATGTAGCGCAATTTTATCAATTTCAAGATATTTTTATAGATTTGAAAACATTTTTATCAATTTGGTGACATTTTAAAAATTCGCTAAATGTATTACTAAGTAGGATGGTTGGTCTGACAGATAAATGCTAACCAAACATCATTTCAGTACTCTCTTCTAACAAAACAAAAAAAAATTTCATTGATATGTTGAAGACCCAAGCCACACGACCAACCCGAAGGTTTATGGCAGCTGTTTGTGTGTCGTTTATATCAATTTGGCGACATTTCCGTCAATTTGGCAAAGTTTAAGAAAAGTTGTCAAATTAGCGATATCCCTCCAAATTCGTAGCTTTGAATTTGCAGATCTGAATGAAACATTCTTATCCCGTTTCAATATACTAAATGAAAACACTACAATTGTATTAGAAGATATACCCGCTCTACTCTTTTTCTGTTTCAACAATCGGCTATATGAATTTATTGGCTAAACACAATATATGAGTTTAGTAGCTGAATGCGATATAAGCTTGAAAACTCTTTGCCAAAATAAATGAAATTGATGTACGCAGTCAGCAATTAATATAATTAAAAGAAAAATCAAACCGTCCATTCATAAGATATACTTTTACATCCATTTATCCATTTATTTATTATTTAAATCGAAAAAAAATAATAAAAACATTAACAAACACATTTAATTTAATTGCGATGCCGAGCAACATGATATATCCTCCTAAAATGTTAAAATTTATTAACCACTAACAGCACACCCGTTATTCGTACGGAGTGTATAATTTAAAGAAACTTATAGTTCGCAATCATGTGCAAATTCTGTTAAAATATTAAATTTATTGCTCCTAAAGAGAAGTTTAAGAATATATGTTCTCACTATGCAAAATTATCTTCACGATCAGATCTGAAGAATAAAACATCCTGCCCCCTTTTGTAAGCAAATTTACAGAAGAAAAAATAGGAATTGAATGAATATATGCAACCCCGTACTAATTATATTGTCGCAGATCAGAAAATATGCCAATGTGTTAGTAGAAGATTACCCGTATTACAATATACGTCTCAAAAATATTTGCCAAAATAAAAGAGATGACGTAATAAATTGAAAACATCAATAATATCCGTACTCTTTATACCAGAAGGTCGTAATTGATTCCAATATATGCCAATATATATCAAAACATATGTCAATATACCTGTACTACTTATATTCTCGTAGATTAAAAGATATACACGTGTATTTGTAGAAGATTCGTACAACATACAATATATGAGTTTAAACAATTTTTGTCATAATAAAATAATTGCATAATAACTTGAAAATATCAATAATCCTTGAATCAATAATCCCCGAATATATAAATAACAATAATTTTTAAACCTGAAGACCGTAATTGATATTATCCAGTCAAAAATGCTATAAGAAAAAATCAAATCGTTCTTTTCTAAAATATATTTTTATATCCATTTATTTATTATTCAAATCGAAAAAATAATTATTAAAATTAACAGACAGATTTAATTTAATTGCGTTTCTGAGTAACATGATATAAGATAGAATCTTATAACATGTTAAATATGTCATGTCTTATAACATAAACTGCGAAATTAAATAACGATTTTGATTTCTCTATACTTCTCATTGTTCCGTAAAAGCTTGTTTTAAATAAACCATGAACCATGGAGATAGATTTCCCCTTTAAATCATGTTTCAAACAATTCATGTTTTCAGAAAGTGACTAATTAACGCAAAAAATCTCCCATCAAACTCAGTGATTAAATTTTAATTCACTTTCAAACGATTTTCAAGCTTTTCGTTTGGATAAACCACGGAGTTAGGGAGTAGAACTCCTAGGAAAAAGTTCCGTTTTTCATTAATATCTCGACAACCCCAGGTCTTAGAAACTCGAAACTTGGACAAAATTTATGGGGGGATATTTCAAGGCTATTCACCAAATTTCATTAAATTCGGTTCAGCCGTTTTTCCGTGATGATGGGACAAACGAAAATTTCGTTTTTTACTAATATCTCGAGAACCACTGGTCGTAGAAACTCAAAACACGGATATAATTTTAAGTGGGGCTATTTCTGGGCTACCCACAAAATTTCATCAAATTCGGTTCAGCCGTTCTCCCGTGATGGTGTGACAAACAGACAGACAGACAGACAGACAGACAGACAGACAGACAGACAGACAGACAGACAGATTTTCATTTTTATTTATATAGATTGAAAATATGTCTGTCTGTTTGTCTGTTTGTCCCGCCATCACGGGAGAACGGCTGAACCGAAATTGATGAAATTTTGTGGACAGCCTGGAAATAGTCTCAATAAATATTTAGTCTATGTTTTGAGTTTCTACAGTCAGTAGTTCTCGAGATATTAGTAAAAAACGAAATTTTCGTTTGTCTCATTATTACGGAGGAACGGCTGAACTGAATTTGATGAAATTTTGTAAATAGCCTTGAAATAGTCCCCCATAAACTTAGCCTAAGTTTCGAGTATCTAAGATTAGGCGTTGTCGAGATATTAATGAAAAACTAAAGTTTTCCCCAGGAGTTCTACTCTGTAACTCCGTGGTTTATCTAAACGAAAAGCTTGAAAATCGTTTGAAAGTGAATTAAAACTTTATCTCTGAGTTCGATGGCAGATTTTTTGCGCTAATTAGTCACTTTATGAAAACATGAATTGTTTGAAACAAGATTTAAATGGGAAATCTATCTCCATGGTTTATTTTGTACAAGCTTTTACTGAACAATGAAAAGTATAAAGAAATCAAAATGGCTATTTAATCTCGAAGTTTATGAGGAAGATTCTATCTTATATCATGTTACTCAGAAACGCAATTAAATTAAATCTGTCTGTTAATTTCAATTATTATTTTTTTGATTTGAATAATAAATAAATGGATATAAAAATAAATTTTAGAAAAGAACGATTTGATTTTTTTATAGCATTTTTGACTGGATAATATCATTTACGGTCTTCAGGTTTAAAAGTTATTATTGTTGATATTTTGAGGGATTACTGATATTTTCAAGTTATTATGCAATTGTTTTATTATGGCAAAAAATGTTGAAACTCATATATTGTATGTTGTACGAGTAATCTTCTACAAATACACGGGTATATCTTCTAATCTACGAGAATATAAGTAGTACAGGTATATTGGCATATGTTTTGATTGGCATATATTGGAATCAATTACGACCTTCTGGTATAAAGATTACGGGGATTATTGATATTTTCAATTTATTACGTCATCTCTTTTATTTTAGCAAGGATTTTTCAGACTTATATTGTAATACGGGTAATCTTGTACTAACGCACTGGCATATTTTCTAATCTGTGACAATATAAGTAGTACGGGGTTGCATATATTGATTCAACTTTTTTTTTTATTTGTTAATTTGCTTACAAAAGGCGGCAGTATGTTTTATTCTTCAGATCTGCCCGTGAAGATAATTTTGCATAGTGAGAACAGATATCCTTAAACTTTTCTTTAGGAGCAATAAATTTAATATTTTAACAGAATTTGCACATAATTGCGAATTATGTTATATACTGATTGCGAATTATATTATATAAGTTTCTTTATATTATATACTTCGTACGAAAAACAAGTATGTTTCTAGTATGATAATAATAAACAATGAATCTGATTTTTTCCCAAAAATCTTTCAACAAACGATTTTCTCTGGTCTTATTTATATGTACTGCGTCAGAGTAACGAAAAACAAAGAGGCTACAAACATAGTTTAGGATTCCCACTTTTAATTTTAAATTCATTAAAATGAAAGAAAAATAGTTTTCTCTTATTTTCATCTAATAAAATTGGGCATCTCAATATATTATAAAACCATTTCAGTATAAATAGATATACTCCAATATATCACCAATGAATGCATGGAATAATTATTTGTATCTATGGAATAAATTATAACGAACATTAAATGTGTGGAATCATTAATTTCACGTGTTTAATGGTAATAGTTTGGAGTATACAGATGTACAATTGAACATTAGTATTATAAAAAGTCTAGTAACCCACCCTTCTTGCATGAGATGAAAATGAAAGAAAAAGTCTAAAGAATTGAAATATACAACAAAAGATAACAAGTACCATATTTGAGCTTTGTTGCTGTTTCTCGTTAGCTAAAAAAACCGCATTTAGAAATGGAATTTATATAAAATGGTGCAACTCTAGACGAAATAAAATGTTTGTTCGTGTTTTTGCGAACGTTCAAATTTTTGTAAATAAGTATATAGCAATGTAACATTTTAAATATATAGTATTTTTTATTTTAGATCTAAACCTTGCAAGATCGAAATCTATCAATATATTTAGAAATGTGTGTTCTGTAATTTATACCATTCAACGAGCTTTAAATTAATGTTCTCGTTCTGTAAATTTTAATAATCATGTTTAAACAAAATGTTACATGGACTGACTGTTAAAAATTTTTTAACACAAATATTTAATGTCTTCCGCGCATTAAAATACTTTTCTAATTTAAAAAAGCTTTCGAAAACTTGTGGATATTCTCTTTAACCGATCTAAGCGATCAGTAAGCTACTTGATTCGGTCTGCTAAAAGAATCGTGCTAAATATCGCTTGACCAGACGTGTTATCAGCTGCATTACTCCTACTAGTATAAGGTATTACTTTAGCTTACTGTCAAGTTTTTCAATTCTAAATATAATGGTTTTTTTAATATTCAGTACTTACATGTGATTCCTGCGAATGATACATGACACAAGGCGACGATAGTTAATCCCAAAACAGCTAACATCATCATTGGAGGCTTAATCTATAAAATGAAAATATCCAGTAAAATAAAAATGAGGCTTACTAGAATTACTAACTTAGAATTTTATTTTAAGCGGCGAAGACGTCATTTTAAATAAAATTAAATATGTAAAACTATTAATCTGTACTTGATTTTGTTTACATTTTGAATTTATTTATAGAATGTTGTATTACATAAATAAATATTAAACTATAAATTAAAAAGAAATTAAACTATAAATTAAAAGACATACTATTTATATCTAGAACCATTTGCGAAAAAGACGGTTAAAAATGTTTAATATTTCATTTATTTAAAAGCAAATCCAACAATTTAAAAATATATATCTGGAATTAGTTGCGAAAAGGAAAGTTAAAAATGTTTAATATTTCATTTATTTAAAAGCAAATCCAACAATTTTCAAATATATATTTATACGTATATAAATATGGATTTTATTATTTAAAATTTTAGGTTTGTAAATAAAACAAATTGTTTCATATTTAATTAGTTTAAGAAATGAGCAAATTATAAAATGTATATACTTATAAATGAAAAAAACGCATTTCCAAATATAAAATTCGTTTTAATATATTCAGTAATTTAAAACTAAGTAATTCAAAATGTAGAAAAATATATAAATTCATTATTTATATACCAGAATTGAACGAAAGGTATTTAAATATTTAAATGATACTTTACACAAATAGATAACTTTGACCCAGCCTTGCGACAATTTATTTCATCAATTTCGGCTCAAAATCAGTTGTAATTCAGCGATACAAATATTTCAATTTCAATCTCCCTGTGAGCCAGTCATCAGCATCAGTTGAACGATGTCCCACTTATTAAGATTCTTCAGTAGTGAATACACGAAGCTTAAATGATCAAATTTTGCTGTGTCGATAGCTAATGTATCCTTAAAACATATTTTTAAGGCATTCATAATCAAAAGACTAAAAATTTTGCTTGGAAATTCGATTTAATGCATCACTTAAAATCGCACAAATTTTAAGAACTGGAATCACGAAATCTTTGATTAAATATTTGAGTTGCTTGAAATAAAATATGTTCAAGAACTTTCGGAGAAAAATACAATATATAGAACAATATTAAAATAAAATAATTAATATAAAAGGCCGTTATCTGTCTGTTCGTCAAATTTGCTGATAAATATGCCATATGCCAATAAATTTAGAATTATATCGCCAATTAAACGATTTTTTAAAATGTTGCTTTTGTAAACTATATTTAACGTCGATTACATTTAATTCCGAATATAACAGTAGGATAGATGCGTTTTCTTCCAATCACTTAAAAATTTGGTTTTGTTAAACGACGTAGGGATTCGTAATGTTATGTTGTTGTATAATATTAATGGCTTTGCATTTTGTGTGATCTGTAAAATTCCGGAGATTTTAGGAATGACATTGTTGCAGTCGAGTGAAAACCTGTTACATAACGTTATTCTCCCCAGTGTAAGATGGATTCGACACCAAGTTTATATGATAATAATGCACATTAATGAATCAAAAATATCCGAGTGAATTTAAAGAATGAAAAGAATGTAGAGCACATACCTGATATCTTCAAAGAATCCTCAATGTTGAAGTAATGGACAAAATACACAAGCTTATGCTCGTATTTATATACAATATAATAATTCACTTGCTTTGATGAGACACAATACATTATGTCACACAGGTGCAGAGCATAATTAGATTCTTTGTTCTTTTCAAAAACTATGTCCGGTTCAATCCATCTGCTAAGATACAAATATGGTATTTGTATACACTTAATATTACAAACAAAAATAAATGTTCATTTCTGTTTATCCGCCATCTGCTAATCAAGTATTTCAAAAGACGCAATTACACAATTTCCAACTATAGAATCTTATCAAGTAAAAAAACATATTGTATCTATTAATTGAATTCAATACGCATTGTAATATTTTGGAGGTGTGTACGTATATTTCGCATTTAATATATTGATTGAAAGAATTTTGATGTAGAGCAGAAGCGTAAGTTGATAACCAAAGCCGGGAAGGATAAATTCTATTATATTGTCAATCCAAAATATAAACCTCAATTCAAACCAAAATCCTTAAAATAGTTTATTTCTCCCTATTTCAATTTAGTAATCGGTCACCGAATAATTTGATTTCTTATCAGCTCAACTCATAATGTGCCGTATATAAACTTGGCATATAAATTGCCACTGTTCATAAAGATTTATGTGGAATGTGTTATCTGCCCTAGAAAAAGAATTAAATTGACGATAAAACGAAGAAATTTTTTGCGGAATGAAAGAGAGGTGACACATTGACATTTTTTGAAAATAATGTAGAAAGCAATTTTTGAAATACTAAATTTATTGCTAATTTTCTACAAAATAAATTTAATAAATTAGCAATATAATTTAACAATAATAATTTTAAAATATTATCTGTAGTATGTCTTAACTCCAATTTATCATACCAGAATCCATTTTTAAGTTGCATGTGAATCTCAAAAAAAATTTTTTCAGGAAAATATTTCGATTGATACCAAGTTTAAAAATACACCCCCCTCTTGTGTAACCTGACCCCCCACCCCAACGTGAGCTAATGATGTTACGGACGCAAAAATTGTATCGCAACTATTTTTCGCAGTGTTGATTAAATCATTCAAGTTTCGTGATATTTCGGCGAAAAATAACTCCTTTTATGTATAATTATGTCAAATTTTGTCCTGTGTTGAAGGTTAAGGAAATATAAAATTTTGAATAAATTTTATGAGTTTCAGATATTGTTTTATTTTTTGGATAAATTTCATTTTTATTTAAAAAAATCCGATATCGTTCCAGATATACTGAAGACGCAAAATGATATAAGGTTTCGTGACAGTCTAGTATTTATAGCAGCTATCGTTTACAAAAGAACTCGACAGAAGACAAACAGACGGACATTACTCTAAAATAGTGAACACCGTGTGCAGTGGAACCTAAAATATATATCATCAAATTCTCGAAACCGATAATTTTCGTGAAAACAATTCATTTTTTATACTGTATTCACTAATATGAGAAAGTACATATATGTTAGACTTAATAAAATTATACGTTTGATAAATAAGACAAATACATTCTGTTTGTAAAAGAATATTTTCAAACATGCATTTCATGCAATCATTTCTTTTAATTTATCTATAAAATCTTTTATTACACAAAAAGCTAACACAAAAACTTATATGAAAAAATAGTAATACGGACCAAGCGTATAATTAATACAATGAATTTGCCTAATACGAGAATTTGATAATGTGCCTAACCGTTTCTTCTTGTTGATATATATTAATGGTCGATAAAATTCATTAATGTTTAAATTCCATTACAGTTGTTAAAGTTTATCTTCCTTTAAATTGTTTATTTAACTATTTATAGTCGCATATTAAAATTCTTCTCTTGAATTTCCGAGTATTTCTTTGAGTTTTGGTTCTTCCACTTTTGAAGATACTGTACAATCTATATAAAATTGAAAATCTGTCTGTCTGTCTGTCTGTTTGTCCCGTCATCACGAAAAAACGGCTGAACCGAATTTGATGAAATTTTGTGGGTAGCCTGGAAATAGTCCCACTTCAAATTTAGTCTATGTTTGGAGTTTCTACAGTCGGTGGTTCTCGAGATATTAGTAAAAAACAAAATTTTAGTTTGTCTCATCATCACGGAAGAACGGCTGAACCGATATTGATGAAATTTTGTGAATAGCCTGGAAATAGCGCCCCATAAATTTAGCCCAAGTTTCGAGTATCTAAAGCTAGGGGTTGTTGAGACATTAATGAAAAACGAAACTTTTCCCTTGGAGTTCTACTCTCTAACTCCGTAGTTTATCCAAACGAGAAGATTGAAAATCGTTTGAAAGTGAATTAAAATTTAATCTCTGAGTTTGATGGGAGATTTTTTGCTCTAATTAGTCAGTCCGACCTTCTGGTATTAAGATTACGAGAATTTTTGATACTTTCAATTTATTACGTCATCTCTTTTTTTTTTGGCAAATATTTTTGAGACTCATATTGCAATACGGGTAAGCTTTTACTAACACACTGGCATATTTTCTAATCTGCGACAATATAAGTAGTACGGGGTTGCATATATTGATTCAATTTCTTTTTTCTTTGTAAATTTGCCTACAAAAGGGGCTAGGATGTTTTTTTCTTCAGATCTGCCAGTGAAGATAATTTTGCATAGTGAGAACAGATATTCTTAAACTTCTCTTTATGAGCAATAAATTTAATATTTTAACAGAATTTGCACATGATTGCGAATTATAAGTTTCTTTATATTATATACTCCGTACGAAGAACGGGTATGCTGGTAGTCGATATGAATAAAATTCAAAACCTTTCTGTCTGTTTGTCCCATCATCACGGGAGAACGACTGAACCGAATTTGATGAAATTTGGTGAGTAGCCTTGAAAAGAGTCCCATATAAAATCCAGTCCATGTTTCGATTTTTTAAAACTAGGGTTTGTTGAGATATTAATGGAAAATGAAACTTTTTCCTAGAAGTTCTACTCTCAAACTCTTTGGTTCCTCCAAACGAAAAAGTTTGAAAATCGCTGGTTTAAAACTTGAAAGTGAATTAAAATTCTATCTCTGAGTTTGGTGGGGGTTTGGTGGGCTAATCAGTCATTTTTGAGAATCGCAGATGTGAAACATGACTTTAAATGGAAACTCTATCACATTGTCTTATTTTTCACAAGCTCCTACTCAACAATGAAAAGTATTAAAAAATCTAAATAGTTATTTAATTATCAGCATTTTATGAGAAAGATTCTGTCTTATACCATGTTGCTCAGCAACACAATTAAACTAAATGGGTTTGTTAATGTTTTTATTATTTATTCGATTTGAATAATAAATAATTGTTTTTTTTTTCGATTTGAATAATAAATAATTTTTTTTTTTTTGGTTTGAATAATAAATAATTGGATATAAAAATATATCTCATCAATGAATTTTGGTTTTTCTTTTAATGATATTAATTACGGACTTCGTGCATCACTTTCATTTTTTTTGCAGAGAGTTCTCAAACTTATATATTGTGTTTAGCCAATAAACTTATATATTGCGTTTTACCAATAAACTCATTTAGCCGATTATTGAAACAGAGTAAGAGTAGAACGGTTGTATCTTCTAATACAATTTCAGTATTTTCATTTAGTATATACAAACGGGATCAGGATGTTTCTTTCTTCAGATCTGCAAATCAGATCTACCAATTTGGCGGAATATCGCTAACTTGGCAACTTTTCTTAAACGTTGCCAAATGGACGGAAATTTCGCAAAATTGATAAAAACAACGCTAAATTACTTAAATTAATTTTGTTTTGGTAGAGGAGAGTACTGATGTTTCAGTAACATTTGTCAGTCAGTCCAACCGTCCTACTTAGAAACACATTTAGGGAATTTTTAAAATGTCGCCAAGTTGAAAAAAAATGTTTCTAAATCCATAAAAATATCATGAAATTGATAAAATTACTCTAAATAAATGAATTTAATTGTGTGTTGTTAGGGGATACTAATGTGATGATGGTTTGCGAATTTGTCGCCAAGTGGGACTGTCAGTTCTACAGTCCCACTTGGCGATAAATTTAGTTGTTTTTTAAAATTTTGCTAAAATGGCGAAAATGTCGCCAAAATGGTAAAGTGACGCTAAATTTATCAAATTGACATCGAGTCGATTGAAATTGAATATTTTGTATAATTAAGTAAGTTTCTCTAGACAACCCCCGCCTTTTTCTAAAAATTAAGAAAATATTTTTTACTATATTTGTTTACAAATTGGACTAGGATGCTTTATTCTTCAAATCTGCCTGTGATTATAATTTTGTATATAGATTCCGGAGAGTCTTATAAATTTTTAGAAGAATTAAATTAAATATTTTAATAGAATATTTTGAATAACTGAGTCATTTAGAATACTATATGAATTTACACATAATTGTGAATGTTAAGCTTCTTAATATTATATTTTCCGTACGAAGGACGGGCATACTGCTAGTATTCTTACATATTTGTATTACAAATTACTTGAAATCATATTAAACAAGAAAAATTAATTATGTATAAAATAGTGATTATGAAACACTTTTCAACTGAAATACAATTTTCTTTAAACATCTCTAAAATACGATACATTCAGCACTGATTTTTTTTTTTTAATTTTCTCTCTCTTTTTTTTTTTTTTTTTAAATTAAACATGGAAACTTAAAACTTCATCAAAAAAATAAATGCTATAAAATCGGCTACTTCTTTATGTAAAATCAATTAATATTTCATTCATATCATTTATATTCGAGACTTCAGGGCTAAATAATTTTACTTTAAACAATTCAGCAATTCTGATACTCCTATTATATTCTTATACTCTTCTTATATTCTTATACATCTTACAATCGCTTGATTTGTTTAGGTTCTGCATACGTTAAAATTAGCCTTCATTGTAGAAATAATCAAAGTTCAACGATCATTTCAAATTTTGTAATTGCATAGGTACACAAGTTAGATGCACAGATAATAAGAAAAATATAAAGCGAATTTAAGACGGATGCAATACAAAATATAAGTTTAAACGTTCCTTAAAAATCACGTTTTTCAAACAGCTAACACAAAATGGATGCCAGATTTTATTTTGCATGAATCACGTGATATCTTCCTATACTATAGGTTGAAAACCCAGACCGTCCGACTCATCCAGTGGACTTGAGCAACTATTTGGACGGCCGACCTATACTATAGGTTGTTGTTGAGACCCAGACCGTCCGACCTACCAGAAAGGTGTAAGGTAACTGTATGGACGGCCGGGAAGTGCCACCCAATTTAGACCGGAACCCAGTGGGGGAGGCATCCACAGGGACCGTACCCTCCTTCCCCTACCACCAACCTCTCGGAAGGACTTACGGACCCACATGTTTAACGTGATCGTACTCCGCATGAACACGGCGGCATTTGTGGTAGCGTGCAAATCTAGCGCGCAAACCACGGGGATACCGCACCCGAGATGGCCAACAGCACGCGGTGTTCCGAGGTGGTCACCCACCAAGTACTAACCGCGCCCGATGCTGCTTGACTTCGGTGATCTAACGAGAACCGGTGTTTTCAGCACGGTACGGCCGTTGGCCCCCTATACTATAGGTGTAATTATTATTTCAATTTATTTTTTAAAACTACTTAATTTATTGTTAATCTTTTTTTTATCATTTTACTTGGTAATTTGAATATTTCCTAAAATTGTCGAAGCAATTTGTTAATTTCAATTCATCTTAAAAAAATGTTTGAAAAATTGGGTCTCATAGAGTTCAGTGTATTTCATTATTGCAACCCGGGTAAAATCCAAAACTAATAGGGCGATATTGTTCGGTTAGATTCCCATATGTCCCACAGATCGTTTCAATAGCATACTAAAATTTCATTTTGATGTCTCGTTTACGGCAGTTATCGTGCGAAAGAACAGACTGAATGAACAAAGCAATAAATACTTTACAACTATGCTGGGGTTGGGTCGGAACGCGTTCCAAGGTTTAATTTCCGCGTTTCGAAACGTTGAAACGGAAGGGGTTCCATTTTAAAATATGAAATTTCGAGAGGAACTAAGTTAGAACAAAGATAATAATAATAAGTATTAAAAATATAATCATAATAAGAAGAATAAATATAATTTCAAGAAAAAAATATGCATTAAAATAGCAGAAGGCGATAGAAATGTGGCGTTTGTTACATTGCACTTGGGAAACCAGGGAATTTTATTCGACTAATTATCAAAATTTGTTACAAAGGTCCCCAACAGATGGCACTGCGGTTGTGTGAGAGCTGCAGGGAAACGCATGCTGCCAGTTCGCCATTCTGTACTTTGCTCAGGAGTCTGCTAGCGTGTGCTTCTTAAAGATTTCAAGTTGCTGTTGGTTTATTCGTTGAAAATGGTTTATTCCTTGGAACAGCGCATATTTCTTGTTTTGGAGTTTCACTGCCTGGACTACACTTTTGTTAAAACGAGGGGTAGTTTCCAAAGGAAATTTAATGTTAAAAAAGGACCGTCAATCAATGCAATAAAGGTTCTGTTCGAAAAATTTGAACGGACTGGGAATGTCAATGATGGCCGTATTGGAAATGTCGGCCGCCCAAGTTCGGCAATGACAGTGCGAATGCTGAAATCGTTCATCAGGTGATCCAACAACGGCCCCGGGTTTCCGTTCGCCTTGTTGCATCTGAAGCTAGACTACGACGAACGTCCACGCACCGTATCATGCGCCACAGCCTTCACTTGTTCCCTTACAAGATCCAGACTCGCCAACCCCTGTATGCTGCAGCAGCTAGATGCTGGCGAAATCGATGTTGGAAACATTTGGTTCTCCGATGAGACATATTTCTCCCTCAGCGGCTTTGTCAACAAGCAGAACTGGCGCATTTGGGGAGCAGAAAATCCTCATGTTTCCGTACCTTCATTACTGCATCCCGCAAAATTCATGGTGTGGGTCGCCATTTCCTCCAAAGGACTCATTGGCCATTTTTTTACATTGGGCCATTTTTTCGGTTACTGCATTACGGTATCTGGGCATTCTGCATGAGTTTGTGGCGATTCAAAATGCTTTTGAGGACGTTAGAAACACCTCGTGTTTCATGTGTGGTGCCCAGCTACATCGAACGCCTAAAGTCTTCGATTTCCTTAGCAAACATTTCGATGATCGTGTGATTGCCCTTGAATACGACAGGCATACAGGACGTGGCATGGATTGGCCTCCTTATTCACCAGATTTGACGCCATGTGACTTTTTTCTGTGGAGATAACCTAAAAGACGAGGTGTATCCCCAAAATCCGCAAACGATTGCGGAAATGCAACAATACATATCTGCTGCATGTTTGTACATTTCAGCTGAAATGTTTACACACATTACATTTCATTACTCTAAGTCCTCTGGACGAGCCGGACGGCCTGGGGCTTTCACACATTACATTTCAGCTGAACACACATTACATTTCATGTACAATACATTTCAGCTGAAATGTTTGCACAGGTGTCTGCGAATTTTGTTAACAATTATTTTGAAAACATCGTTTTGTAGTTTTTGCAACATGTTCATACCGTTTATTAGTTGTCATATTTAGCAGCGCCATCTGATGAACTTTGTAACACACACACACACACACACACACATATATATATATATATATATATATATTAATATATGTATATATATATATATATATTAATATATATATATGTATATATATATATATATATATATTAATATATATATATTAATAAGTTTGGGAAGTTGTATTCTGAATTGCTTGTCCAGTCTCCAGCTTAGACTCACTGGACGGGTTTAGGAGTATTTCCGTGAACGTTCGTACTGCCTCCCTGGTAGAATTTCGACTTGTTCATTCCGGTGCTTCTAGATTAAGCTGCTGAGGTTGATCATGTATACACGTGGTAGAAGAAGAAGGGTTCACGCCGCATGGTAATACAATTTTCTTAATGTATCCTTTTTTCATTTTTTCATTTTTTGATGCCTGTAGTCTGAGTTTAAGCATTTATAGTAATGTACTATTGCTTAATCTGAAACAGGCATTTGTTTGGGTTAATTAGAATTAAATACTCAGACCTGAAGATGAATTTAATTCTGATTAATCATCGAATTTGGGAAGAATGGAAATTTTTGGAATTTGCTTCTATGGTGATGTTAATATTACTTGAATTGTATTTTTATTTTTTTATTTTTATTTTTACATAATTCTTCTTATTATTACATTTCAAATATATATTAATATATATATATATATATATGTATATATATTAATATATATATATATATACTTCCTCAGATGAAATTTGTATACGTGGTTTTCATCTTCATCCAGAAAATAAAAAAACAGAATGATGTTTATAAGTTTGAGGAGCAGTTGCTTCGAAAACTAGTAAGCCTTCTGTAACACCTTTACGTTTCATTTCCGACCCGGTAAACTATGACAAAAAATGCTTGGTTTGGTGTGTACGATCACCTCTTGCAAATTTGGCCTAGTCTACGTTAGTAAAATTGTGCCGTATATTTCGCATTGAAAGAATTAAAGTACTTGCATAATGTAGTAAAATCCATGTACTACTAACATCACTTGCTTTAAATCGTGCCACAAGCTTAAATTTCCTAAATTATTAAACATTTTGCCCCTAATAAGCAATAAAAAGTAGTTGCAAACAATGATTTCTGCATGTCTTATAAAAAAGTAAATATGCGTTCTTTGAATTTTAATTGCTTTGAGAAAAACATTGGTCTTCGTTAAAGTAGAAGGAGTTATTATCATTTCATTAAGTATCAAAATATTACAATCCATTTCAGTTTTTTTTCCCGGTACACAATGTGTTCGAGTTTTGGAGTTCCTATTCAAATGAGTTTAACTTCCGGCATAAGTTAATATTTGTACCCAATATAGCATTTGAAAAACTGCATTTTTTTAAGAATAAATTTCTCTCAATAATAAACTGGTAGTTATTTAATAACAAACTGAGATTCTTCAATAACTGCAGTAAAACAAGCACCACTCATAAGTAAATTAAGGTATATTCTATATAGTTATAATTTTATACATAATGTATCTTACATAATAAAGGAGGATGTCTGTCTTTGTGCCTGTGTATGCAGTCAGTAGCGCAAAACCTAAACATCGTTCAATCAAAAAATTTGACACACGGGAACATCACGTACACAGGTGTTCTTATGTGTTATTTTTTAAAATTTTGAATATGTTTTTTAATTCATTTATTTTTGGCCACCTTTTTCACAAATGGATTCCTCAGTGACCTAAAATAAGGTAACAGAGTTTCTATCTCAACACCATCGGTAAAATCGAAAAATTCCTTTCAAGCAAACTTTAAACGGAGTCCATGCGATGAACAAACTAATTTTAATGAGGGTTTTTTTACATTTAAACTTTCTGAGCGTTTTAAACCTCTCCGACATTTATATTAAGATATAAGAAATTTGACATGCCATCCCAACGTTTATAAATTAACAGCAACTCCTAAATATATCATAGAGTACTACAGAAAAAAAAAGTTCATAAACCACCCGTTGATTAATTATTCTTTTTTTCAACAATGCTATGTCAAAGATTTTTAATGAACCGAAGGTAAGCTGTTCTCTCTATTAACTTAACCCATTCTCCACATACCGGGGAATAGTGCACATTTTTCCGGCTGTTTTACTACAGAAATCAATATTCACGAGCTATACCCATCATAAGCGGGATTGTAGCGCCATTTACTTCCTTTCGCGTTTTCACGAGTTGTGTTGAAGACCCAGACCACTCGACTGACTCAGGGGTGTACAGCAGCTTAATGAGTGGCCTGTTCATGAGCGGTGTGTAAAATATACCGTGAATTATGAGTCTCATACTTTTTTGTTTTGCGGAAAGTTTTTATAAGCATTGTTATTGCTATGGGTACAAGCGTTTTCTTCTTGAAGCATGGATCTATGACTGTGTAGGGAGTGAACTTATCTGCTAAAAGATATATGGGGATTTCAAGCTGTAAATAGAATCAAAAATATTGATGTACAAAGCACCGGAATACATATTATGCATCCAAGCAGCGGTCTAACATGTGATTAGTTGAATATTGAGGGCGAGCATGTGCTCACACAGCAGGCGAATAAGCTTATTGAAAAATACGTTGCATTTAATTAATCCTCGTTTTAAATCCCGGCCAACACCGGAAACAGCTTTTAGTCGGCACATAAAATTTCATTATGATTCATGTGTTTGATCTTATGTTATCGTTTCGCTACCTCACTGACAGATAAATACAGACACTAATAAAGAACAAATTTCTATACATGCACTGTAATTATGAAACTTTAACATGCCGTATGGTAAAACAAAAAAGGCGTATTTATGTTGAATTGTGTTGGATTATATGAATTTATTTATTAATTCAGAAAACAGATTTGCAAATCAGTCTCATAGACACAAATCAAACACTAACTATACAGTTTATCAATTTTCTGAAGGTCGATGCTGGTAGGTCCATCCCTCTGGCCCATTATCTTAGTATCGACAGTTTTGTTGTAAATCTCAAAGGCAGGCTTGTTGGTTATTGGAGCATTGTATTTATAATGCATCACTGAGTAGTAATCGTAGTCTCCCAGTATAACATATCCTTCAGAATTGCTCTTTTCATAATTAGGTAGTATATCTGTAAGACAACATTACATGAGGAATAAATCAGAATAAAATAATAAATGCAAAAGCAAATTTTTGAGCTTTTATTGAATGGCACACAAAGGGCATATCAATTATCATTATTGTACGACACGACGATGTAAATCGTAGTAAATAATTTTAGGCAAAATTAAATTACTCTAAATTATTTGATAATAAAATTCATGATAATACATTGAACATAAAAATTTATGGTTTAAAATATGTGCAAAATATTTTAACAATCCTTCTGAATAATTTTGTCATTTAAACTTTGCCTTCTTCCTATATTAAAAATTGAAATTTGATATTCCTCTGAAAAAGTACCATCCTCATTAAGATGATGATTCCATTTACTATGTTTTGACCATGGTGTTAGATAACTGGAGATAAATCTCGGAAAGATTAAAAGTTTAAATTACCGAAATATTTTGAGAAATGTACATAGTTGTTGCTAATGTTATTAAAGTTTAACATTTGATCTAGTATGACACAGCATGAACGTGTAGGGCGCGGTAGTCCAGTGGTTAGCGCGCGGGAATTGTACTCGTTAGGCCCGGGTTCGATTCCCTCTGCTGCCAAAACTGCTGCCGTGTTCACGCGGAGTACGATCACATTAAACAAGTGGGTCCGTAAATCCTCTTAGTGGTTCTGTAAAAATACTCTTAGTCAACAGTGAATTTATAATAGAAAATCTAATTACCTGCGGGAATATTTTCTTTAATTACTCTGACGAAATTGTCTCTGTCAGGACGGGTGTGCTCATGGTCCATCCCCGCTGCGTGAATGAACTCGTGTTGGATTGTTCCGGACCGAAGACATCCTCTTTTTTTCAGGGAAACGATCTGACGATTGCCTACTCGGCCTAAATTAGAGGAACACCTGAACACAAGATAAGATGATTTAAGTAGGATTTAAAACGAGAAATATGAATCATGCATAAAGCATTGATTATGAAAAGCTTTCCAACTGAAATGCAAAATGCGATACATTCAGCGTTGATATATTTTAAATTATCACAGCACTACAATAATTTATGATATTTGAAAACATAACACTTCATCGAAAAAAATGAACTTGTTTCGACTGACGTCATCGAAATATAAATCGTCTGGTTCTCTATGTAAAAGCAGTCAATATTTCATTCATCCACTTCTATTCCAGACTCCAGTGTTAAATAATTTTGCGAAAATATTCAGCCATTCTTATACAACTTATCTTTGCAATAATTTGTTTATATTCCTCATCCCTTATAATTAGGATTCGTTGTAGAAATAATCGAAGATTGATGATCATTTAAACTCAAAAATATTAAAATTACGTTGGCGTAGAATATAGATGCAAAACATTAAGCAAAAATAAAGCGGTTTAACGTTTTAACTACGGCGGTACAATAGTTGTACCACTGAAAATCTCTTCTTCTAGAACGGCGCTGTTTGAACTGCTGTACCAGTCTTTTTCGCACCCATTTTCTGGGAAAGGAGAACACCTATTGTACCCAGTTGAGTACCTTGAAGAATGTCTGCAGCCCTTCCTCCAAGTTTCTCCTGACTGAAGTGGAAACCAGTTAGGAACAAAAGACAAGGTCATTGAATATGTTTATTTACTGGGGTGGAATTTTCAGTCATTTTGCCATTCTGGAGTTGAAAAAGTGGATTCTTAGAGCCGTAACCTAAAGGTTAAGGATGGATGCAACACAAAATATAAATTTAGAACTTTTGAAATCCCGGTTTTTACTTTGGGAAAAATGATGGATGCCATATTTTATTTTGAAGTGGGTCATGTGATCTTTCATATTATATGTGTGTAATTATTATTTTAATTTTATTTTAAAAACTACAAAACATATTTTGCTGAATTTTTTTTTTATATATTTTATGGGATAATTTGAATATTTTATAAAACTTTCGAAGCAATCTGGGAATTTGAAATTCGCTTATTCAATGTTAGAAAAATTAGGTTCCATAAGGTTCAATGTGTTTCATGTTTTCAAACCTGATTCAATTTAAAACTAATTGGTTGATGTTGTTCATTTACTTTTTCATATGTCCCACAGACCGTCTCAACAACATACTAACTTTTCATTTTGATAAAGTCATTTTTACGGCAATTATCGTCCGAACAGACAGACAGATAGAATGAACGAAGTCATAAAGAATTTTCAACTATATTTTAAAGTGTTAATAAAACGAGGGACAGTACTTGTGCAGCAGAGATGTCTATAGTCTGAATTAGATTTTTATTTTATTTTATTTTATTTTATTCAATTTACGTGCCAACTGCAGATGAAATCCAGTTACAGTAGACACACAAGAAATTAAAAAGTTTACCCATATATTTACGGCCGTCCAGATATATTTTGCCAATAGGTGGGGAGGTAAACTTCTGAAGACAGTGGGGCAAATTCAAGGTTAAGTACAACACCGACTTGCTGGATGTTCACATGTGTGAACTAGAATGCTCAGCGGGCTGGTAATTTCCTTCTCTTGTCTATGGGCGTCAATGCGTACATTCTTATTTTATCATCTGTAGTTTACCTGTCTCACGAGCATTATGAGAATATAGCAAAATCTGATGTGGCCAGCATATGACTTTCCCTACCATAATGCACATAATGTAATGTCTTGAATTTTTACCACGAAAAAATGTACAAAATCCCCTGTATAATGTTTTTGATATTGAAAAAACACCACGTAAATTAAATTGGGAAACTTCAGAAACATCTGTGCACAAACAGTAGCACTTATTCGCATGCAAAATCCTAACCAAAATGCAATTTGTTAATGGACATTGTGTGAAATGAATGACTATTGGTGAATTCTTGGGAGGCAAAATACAATACTAGAACATGAAGAAAAATTATTTCGTGAATATAACAAACTGGATCTACGAAAATAATGCTGACAATTTTGTTGCATAATACTGCATGTGGAAATCGAACATAGTGTATGACACGGACTACTTTAAAATTGTATGTAACATTTTTGAAATACGTGTAATAGCTCGAGTACGTTTCATAAAAGCATTTTTTTTTAAATTTGTGTTATTCGGTTTAATAAATAATTATGCAGAATATGATTATTTATACATATTATTATTCTAGGTTTATATTCTTTATGATTTCTCTAAAAATTAATTTGAAAATTGAGCTCGTTCCGATCATTCAAATTACTTTAAAATCCGTTGAATTAATTTGTTCAATGATTGCCATAATTGTACAAAACTAAATTATATCGTTCTTGGTCTTCATTTGTTCGTGAGATATCGCATCCACACACACACAATAACACTTAAGCAAAGTAATATACATATTCAATCCAGGAATGCTTAAAATGTCTTGCTTTCCTGCGTAAATTCATATTCGAATTTTCGACCTCGTCACAATACTTTTTCTTTACATTCTAGTACTATGTATAGAGAAAGTAAAAACATGAGTTCAAGTGGAATTAAAACATGCTTACCTTAGAAAATGAGATAATATTGCTTACCTTGAAATAATATTAGAAATTAGAATATCAATATAGCTAAGCGAGAAAAATCTTAACCGTAAATTACTGAAGTAGTCGGGCAAAGTTTGAGAATCCACTTTTCCCCAAAGTTGATTGAGCAATTTTATTTAAAAACTGGTGTTTTTCATATAATAATTTTATTTATCAATGAATTGTTTCGTAATTTTTGTCTTCAATTCCATGAAATTGTACTTCGTAGTTTCTAAAAATGTTTTAAGGTTTCTTAGTTTGTTTGTCATTATTTAATTTCTGAACTTTTTAGCTTCTTGAAAATTTCTTAGAAAATTATTATTTTTATTGAAATTTTCAGAACATTACAAGTTTATTTTGAAAAATTTTCAAAAGTTCCCTACTTTATTGATAATTCAGAAGAATTTCTTGATAAGGGTTAGAACAGTCTTAAAAACAGTCTTGAAAATGTCTTACAATTTTCTTAATTTTTGACAAAAAGTTCGAACATTTTTAATTTAAAATAAAAGAAAATGGACGTTACTTAGTTCCCTAAAATTCTTGAGAATTAAAAACAAAAAAAAAATAGACGTTTCTTAGCTTTTAGAAATATTTTTAGATATTTCTTAATTTCTTTTATATTTCTTAAAATTCGTAGTTTACTTATAATTTTTCAAAAAAAAATTATTTAAAAAATTCTTTAAACTTTCTTAGCATGACGCTTCGCAATTTCTATTAGGTGTGCATCATCTAAGACATAGTTACTTGAAGATTTGTGTTGACGGAAGTGGTAATCGAAAATAGTCAGATGATCCCTTTCACTCGTGACATCGCGTTTTTCTAGCTTACAAATTCTACAAATTATTATACACTTCATTGCTCTTTTGCAAAACAATACTTACCCTTTTCCACTTATTACATACACGTAGTTCTCATCACTGGCTTGATATCTACGAATTTTCAAGTTCGTTAGACTATTGCTTAAATCTTCCAGAGCCTTGTGGATTTTATTCAGTTGATATTTGCCTGAAAAGAAAGTTCTGTATTAACTGCCATGGCACACACATACACATGTGAATTAAATAGTTCAAAAGCTGACGTCTTTATACAAGTAAAACCAAATGTCTTCGTTGAATAACTGAATCAAACGCTAATTATAATGTTTACCTGAGACAAGGATCTGCAAACATGATTTTTTATAACTGAGTTGTTCGTAGTTCATAAAATGTAATACACATATATTGAGAAAAGATATTTCTATATGAGGTTTGGGGTGATATGACTGAGGAGCACAATCACTGTATCTCTCAAATTCCTTATTCTCTAAAACCAAATTTTACAAGAATTTTGGTCATGAATCATTGGTAAACATTAGAAATATAACCTTAATCCGTTTCTAAATGGGTGCGAAGTGTGGGGTGACCGAGAAATATGATAAACATACCCAAACCATCCTTCATGCAAAAAACCTGAAATTTTAATGTAATGTTCTTCAAGTGTCACTGATGAAACTTAATCAGCAACAGTTTCGTAACTCACTTTTAAGGAGGGGTGAGAAATCTTTAAAAGTGATGTATGTCTCTCTGTGTGTACGTAAGCGTGTCTTTGTGCGTGTGTGTACAACCTACAGCAGGAAATTTAAGCGTCGTACGACCGTGGAATTTGGTACACATGCATTTAAGTACCCCAAAAGGTGCACCTCGGTGTTTAGCTACTTTATGTTATTTTTAACTATTTTATGTCTCCAATATACAATTTTAAGTCCAATATACAAATATATTGCGCAATATTTACAACAATCGACCCCTTAATGACCTAACGTGTAATCACATATATTCCATTTTAACATCATCGAAAAATCGTCTTTTAAAAATATGAACGGAGTCCATATAAAGAACAGGCACATTTTAATGAATTTTTAAATCGTATATACTTTTAGTGCGTTTTAAATCTCTACGATTTTTATATTACGATATAAAGAAACTGCATTGCCATTTCTAGTTTATTTTTAGCACCTATTTAAAAGATCACGGACTACTCCAGAAAAAGAAATTCTAGAAACCCATTGGTTGATATTTGTACATTTATATTCCAACGCATGCTTTACAAATGTGGAGTTCCTTCTTAACTTTTTTAAAGGGAGGTTTTCTGTTTTCATATTAAGCGAAGAATTTTTTAGCATGAAGTGATGATTTTGTGAAATTTCGATACTTTTGGTGGAAATATTTATTGAGGTAATTGTGCAATATTGAAGTAATAGACATTGCAAATTGTACCTTACCGCCGAACGCCATTTACATTCGATAAGAACGTTTTATATGAACGTTTTATATTCGATTTTTCAATCGTAAAAATGAAAAAGTGGCACTTTAATTTCTTTTCATCGGATTCTAATCTACCAACTGCTATTTTTTTCAAAGCACTTGTAGACTCCGCTCTCTGCTAGCTATACTTGCCAACCCTCGTAACGCGCCGAGCCCGCTCCGCGGGCACTTTCGTACCTCTGACAATACAGGCGCAATTCGCCCGTTGAGGACCGTTCTTGTTAACTGATATTCACCAGCTCTAGAGATGACTTCGCTATATCTTTCAATCTGGACTGCGCATGCAACAGCCTACATGTCCCATGCTCGCTGACGCTCGCAGAAATCCAGGGTAATGTACAAAAAATGGCTCCGTCTTGCAAAAAATTCAACTATGTAAGTACATATCAACAAAACTTGGAGTTCTTATTATTGTTGGTCTGTCCAGAACTCGAACTTGCATCTCAAATACTCTTCCTGCGACTTTGACGTTAAATATTTTCCAAAATAAATTTTAAATCGTGAAACGGTATATATCAGTGTGTTTCTCCAATATGTCTCTACACATGTTTAAAATTCCATAATTATGTATGCTTTAGATTTTGCGGTGTGTGATAGAGAAACTCGAGAAACGCGAAATTTGTCAGACAGCAACGGCTGCAGTTTTAACTGATGATACTACTTTTTTTTAATACAGAGATACTTTTTTAATATAGGAGAGATTTTTTTTAATATGGGCTACTTTTTTTCACATAGAGAAATTGTGAACACCTACAGAGAAATAACGGTAAACATATACAGAGTGAATCACTGCCTTACAGGCTAAGTCAAATATTACTTAAAAATCGGGGTTTATCACGCCATGTATAATATTTTCTTGTAAGCTGCTGATTTAAACATGGTGGCTTGATGAGTCGTGCCACTGTCGCGTTCCTAACAATAGTTCCTGGAGCACCTATCTTATGTTTTATATTTTCCTTATACATTATTTGACTCACACACTTTTTCGATCAAATCACATCTAGCGATCGTAATTCAATTTTGCTGCGGTAATATAATCAGTATATACTAGGCTTGTTAGAAATAATAAGATTTACTTACTGAAATCCCCGGGGTTGATGTAGTATGGAATAACTTTATTACGCCATTTTCTTGCAGGTTTTCTCGTGAAGTTGAGGCCTTGACGAGCCTACGAAAAAAATGGATACTGTTTATACATAAAATATAAGAAAGAATTAAGAGTGTTATCCCAACGAATTCTAAAAAAGAAACTGAGAAAACAACATTTTAATGTACTGATATTTTTTTAGATGTTCAGATGTTAGTTAAATGTTCAAACTGGAATACAAAGCCAAAGGCGGAACTAGAAAGTTTTGAAAGTGGGACCAAGTTCATATGATTCCTACTTTCATTAAATGACACTTTTCCATTCTTCGTAAATTTTACTAACGCATAGTCCCTTTCCTTCGAACTGAACAGTCGTTTGAATTTAAACACATTTCAGGAATGAATAAAATCTGGGGGAAAAAGTAATCAATTGAATAAATTGAGAACGAAAACTTGAAGTCCGTGTCCTAAATATATTTGACTTTCATTAACAATATCCTTTCATCATTGTCAAGAATAAAAAATAAGATATCTTACTCGTTCACTCTCCTCTCGTGTCAGGATAATGTCCCCGAGTGGCGACACTAAAAGGAAGGAGCAGAAATTAATCATTTGTGCATTTTTAAAATATAAAATTAGTTTCTATTAACAATTGAAAAATGCATTTCGTTAAAAATATTCGCCTGTTAAACTTATATTACTTATGTTAAACTTATATTAAACTCACTTATATTAAACTTATACATACTGCAAGAAAAACCCAGAGTTGGCTTGTCTGAAATCCGTAATTTTTTACGTGTCATATTAAATACATTTTTTGATCAAAACATTTAAGAACTTTATATTTATACCTGGCATTTTCATCAGCTCTTCGCTCGTACAAAAAAGCTTGTGGACATTAAATATGACATCTACACACCATACAAAGTTTTAATAACTTTTTTGAATATATAACGAAAAACCTTTCAGATTTAAACATAAAAATGGAGCATATTTTTATAATGTGGCTGACATGTTAAATAATAAAATATATTGAATATTATTTCAACATATAGAATCTTAATTCATAGCGACACAATGATTTTATTGTTTAGGTGTTCCAAATGGCTTTGCAGGATTTCAAATTGTGTTTTTAATATTTCTGAGAGATAAGTGGAAAAATCTTAGAAATAATTCGAATTTTTAATTTTTTTTTATTTTTCCTTTGTCTCTCTGTTATGACGGATCGAATAACACCAAAATCAAGAGTCTAACTATAGTGGAAATGCTCTATAATTTTGATATGTCACTATGTTACCAAATTTATCACACAGCCAGTCCAGTGCGTATTATATATGGCGTCAATAGAATAATAATCAAGTTTACGGATTTTAATCTGTAATATTTAATTGTTTTAAGATAACTGTAAATGAATAAAGAAAACTGCAGAATAAGAAAAATATATAGTTGTACAAGTGTAAGCCCGTCCTATGACAATATACTATAGCTGCCAACTATTCGGAACTTATCCGGAAAACTCCCGATTTTTGACGATTCCTCCCGATTTCCCGATTTTAGATGAAAATCTCCAGATTTCTGTTAAATTTTTAGAATTCCTTAAAGTTACGGGGGTTTTAATAAAAAAAGGTAATTTAGATCGAACTTATGGTCGCCATTTTGTTTCAGCCGTGCATGAACGTAGTACCAGTACTCAGTTGCATCATTTTCACTTTAAGGATGGGTACTGCTTTGAATAAGTATGATATTGCTATATAGATTACATTGCCGCATACTATTAAAACATTACACGGCAATGTAATTTTAACGTTTGATACAAGGAAATGTAATTTTTAAGTGTGACACTGTAATGTAATTTTAACGTTTGTTTAAACTGCAATGTAATAACTTTTTCATCTATGTTTAATTTCAAATTATGTGAAGCCGACACCAGCCAGACATTAAAATCTATACTCCAGAATATACTTAAGATACTGTTTAATCTACTTTCTGGAAGGAGAACTGAAAATAGTTCCGAGTATAAATAACATATGCTTAAAGTTTTGAAATAATTGACTTAATTAGCGGAATTGTGTTTCGGTTCGAAGGATTCAACATATTTGATATATAGATATGAAATATAACAAATTTTATATATATATATATATATATATATATATAGAATATTTTGATTTGTTAAAGTTGACGTACATATTGAGAGGTGAAACCAAAAATGTATGTTTATAGCATTATTCCTTCGCAAGAAAGTATGATGTTAAAAATCACATAATTTAAAAATATCGTAATTAAATAATTTAATTTCATAAATTTTTGGATAATTATTTTGTGTTTATATGTCTCTCTTTTCATGCCATGCTTGTGTGTGTGACTTATTCCGCCCGTACTAGCCGTAGGCTACACTAGGTCCAAGAACCCAAAAGTTACAATGAAATCAAAAACCAATAAAGAGTATTTATAAGTATCTTTCTTAGCAATCCCCAGACAGCCTAAAAGATGGTCAGGGGAGGCCTCTGTGGAATTGCACTTAGAGTAAGAAGAATAAGATTTTTGCGCTGATTAAGTAAGACATTTTAAGTGCCCACTGGCAAATGGTGGTCTGCGTCCTTCTGTCGCCCTTAACGGTAAGGGCACCACCAGGGGATTTCCTGTCATACCAGGTGTGTACAGGAGGGGTCCTCCATAGATTCTAGTTTACAATTTTCCCTCTTGAGTAGATTTCAAGGTAAGTCATAGTGTCACAAGAAGAAGAAGGAAGAGAGACTCCCTCCTTGGCCAGAGCTTCAGCAGTCTCATTCCCCAGGAGTCCCATATGACACGGTACCCATTTTAAGTAAACTTCATGCCGTTGAAAAAATCTTTGAGAATCTCAAGTATCGAAAGTGAAGTTTTATCTCCAACAATTGTCCAGTTACTCAGGTGTTGGATGGCACTGCTGCTATCAGTCAGGATCCAAATATCTGAATAAGAGGTATCAGTTTTAATATATTTTAATCCCTCCTCGATGGCAATAAGCTCAGATCTAAAGACTGAGCAAAAATCTGGATTCCTAATCCTGAGATGATTTGTGAAAGTAGGGTGCCTAGCTTTCCCATTCCAGACAGTGATGGGTCCTTTGCACCCATCACCAGGAAGCGGAGCCACTGGGTTTGTACTAACCATGATTCATTTTTGTATATTGATTATGTATGTATTGTATTTTGATCACGACCGACCGTTCGTTCGGAGAGTACAATTTGGCACCCTTTTTTAATTCCACACTTTTACTACAGTTACAGCTACTGGAGTTTTGGAAAGTAATGAAAGCATTTTCTGTTACAAGAAGAGGAACAATATTGTGACTTTCGAATATCTACTTAACACTAAATTGTCCTCTCTATTTAATTAGTATTTAATACTAGTAAATAAAAAATGATTACTAATTACAAATTAAAATGTCCCAGAAACTACTCACCATTAGATGATAAAAAAGGGTCCTCAGATTGATCTGTAATATTAAATAACATTACTTCAATAAAAGCTAGTATCCTTTTGTGTTTCAATCACAAAAAAGTATGCAAATTACATAAATTCACATAAATCTTCTACGCTGCCGCTTCTATTCTTTATAATTAGAAACTAATATTCTTTCCAAGATATTGAATTTTCGACAATTAGTCGTTATTTTCATTGAGTTAGCGTCATTTTTATCCATTTGGAAAGTTTTCGTTAATTTAGCGACATTTAAAACAGTCGCCAAGGTGGCGACATTCCACCAAATTCGTCGCCAAAATCTCGCCAAGCGTTATGGATGGAGAAATAAGTTATTCTTACAGCAGATAAATGACTATTGGCGTTCAAATACAAAAGTATAACTCAAAGTATATTTTTTCATGAATGGAACGAGCTAGATCCACGACAATGATGTCACCCAATTTATCGCATGGTATTACATATGAAAAGTGAACATGTTTCTCAATAGGAAATATTTTTATTTTTATTTTATATGACTTTTTGATAATTTTTTTGAAAAATGTACAATATCTAGAGAACGGTTCATGTTAGCGTTCTAAAATTTATGTCAATCGTTTTCTAATGAAAAATTACATAAGAAATGTCTATTTATGTAACTTTATTTGTGGTTTTAATTTTTTGACGATTTTTTCAAAATTTCATTCGAAAATTTAGGGGGGTTCTGAACAATCGATTGTGTATAAAAACAATAGGCTTCCAGCGTTTGCGGATTGTGATTTTTGTACCAAATTTGGTTCGAATCGGTCCAATCGTTCGTCAGTTATCGTCTCCACAGACTCACTGACACACGCACACACACACACACACACATACTTTCACACACACACACACACACACACAGACATCACTTCAAAAATGTTTGATTCGTGATCAGTGATGCTTGAAACGTGCTCTCCCGTCGAAAACTTGAATTCGAATTTTCGACCCCGTCACAATACTTTCCTTATACATTATGTATATAAGGAAAGTAATAGGGTAAGCCTGATACTACATCTGCAGAATTTGAAATTGAATGCACATGGACTATATGATATTCAGTTGTTGCACAATGTTGATCAAAGTGAGATAAAAATAGGTTAATCCTGATACTGAATCTGCATAATTTGAAATTGAATGCACAATATTTGCAATGTTAGAAATATTTTAAGTTTGACCGTTCTCAGATAATAAAAGAATCATATCCTTATATTACCTTAGAAATGTTTCATATAAAGTGCTAAAAGAAACATATCCTTAAAATATCTTTGAAATGTTTCATATAGAATGATAAAAGAAACGCATCCTTAAATTATCTTAGATATGTTTGTATCCAGAAAAAAGGTACAGTTACTTTATTAATAAATCTGATGTGGGCAGCACATGACTTTCCTTATATAATGCAATGAATTTACTACTTTTCAGTAAAAAAAAATAGGTTACTCTTATAGTAGATACTAATACTCTTACCAAAATATCGAATTTTCGTCGATGAGTAGCCATTTTCATTGATTTAGCATCATTTTTATCCATTTGGCAAGATTGTCATTAATTTGGCAACATTTAAAAAAGTTACCAACTTGGCGACATTCTGCAAAATTCGTCGCCAAAATTAGCAAGCGTTACGGATGGAGAAATAAATGATTCTTATAGCAGATAAATAATTATTGGCGTTCAAATACAAAAGTATTACTCAAAGTATCTTTTCTCATGAATGGAACGATCTAGATCCACCAGAATGATGTCATCAAATTTATTTCATGATATTGCATATGAAAAGTGAACATGTTTCTCAACAATTAATATTTTTTTTAATGTATGGGATATTTTGATAAATTTGTTTGAAAATGTGCAATATCTCGAGAACGGTTCGAGTTTGCGTTTTAAAGCTAGTGTTAATCGTTTTCTAAGGAAAAATTACTTAGGAATTGTCTACTTGAGTAACTTTGTTAAAGGTTTTAATTTTTTGATGATTTTTTCAAAATTTCACTCGAAAATTTGTGGGGGTTCTGAACATTCGATTGCATTTAAAACAATAGGCTTCCGGTATTCACGGATTGTAATTTTTGTTCCAAATTTCATTCGAATCGGTCCATTCGTTCGTCAGTTATCGTCTCCACAGACTCACTGACACACACACAGACATCATCTCAAAAACGTCCGATTCGTGTTCAGGGATGCCTGAAACGTGCTCTCCCGTCGAAAACTCGAATTCGAATTTTCGAATCCGTCACAATACTTTCCTTATACATAATATGTATTTAAGGAAAGTAAAAATATAATAAATATATACAGATCTGCATTAAGAAATTTTGTGAATTTTGGATAGTGTTCGTCCTTAACCATTTTAAAAGATTTGTCAAGTTACAGAGTAAAAAACCG